>JAWPHD010014969.1:0-58059 GCA_037043455.1 Cyrtodaria siliqua
GAATATGTTTCCTTGAATGTCAATTTCTTTCGATTGCATCGTTTCTTTTTAATGCCATTAATCGATCACTATTACTTATCCATCAGAAATGTGCTCTGATATGAAATGTTGTCTGGAATATCTTGTGTTGCGATCACATTTTAATTAATATATATGGAACTAGCTATATTGTTGATATTGCTGCTATAACTGACAATGCTGATATTGCTGCTATAACTGACACTGCTGATATTGCTGCTATAACTGACAATGCCGATATTGCTGATGTAACTGACGTTGCTGACATTGCTGGTATAACTGACAATGCTGATATTCTTGCTATAACTGACGTTGCTGCTATTTGCTGCTATAACGGACGTTGCTGACATTGCTGTTATTGGTGCTATAACTGACGTTGCAGCTATAGCTGACAATGCTGATATTGCTGCTATAACTGACAATTTCGATGCTGATATTGCTGCTATAACTGACAATGCTGATATTCTTGCTATACCTGACGTTGCTGCTATTTTCTGCTAAAACTGACGTTGCTGACATTGCTGTTATTGCTGCTATAACTGACGTTGCAGCTATAGCTGACAATGCTGATATTGCTGCTATAACTGACAATTTCGATGCTGATATTGCTGCTTTAATTGACAATGCCGATATTGCTGCTATAACTGACGTTGCTGACATTGCTGCTATAACTGACAATGCTGATATTTCTGCTTTTACTGACATTGCTGATATTGATGCTATAACTTAAATGTTGATATTGCAGATAAGACTAACATTGCTGATATTGTTCATATAACTGACATTAATGCTAAAGCCGACAATCCCGATATTTGTTTGCTGCTATAAGTGGCATTGCTGATATTGCTGCTATAAGTGACATTGCTGATATTGCTGCTATAACTGACATTGCTGATATTGATGCTATAACTGACGTTGCAGATATTGATGCTACAACTAAAATGTTGATATTGCAGATAAGACTAACATTGCTGATATTGTTCATATAACTGACATTAATGCTAAAGACGACAATCCCGATATTTGTTTGCTGCTATAAGTGGCATTGCTGATATTGCTGCTATAAGTGACATTGCTGATATTGCTGATATAACTGACGTTGCTGATATTGATGCTATAACTAAAATGTTGATATTGCAAATAAGGCTAACATTGCTGATATTGTTCATATAACTGACATTAATGCTAAAGCCGACAATCCCGATATGTGTTTGCTGCTATAAGTGACATTGCTGATATTGCTGCTATAAGTGACATTGCATTGCTGATATTGCTGCTATAAGTGACATTGCTGATATTGCTGCTATAAGTGACATTGCTGATATTGCTGCTATAACTGACACTGCTGATATTGCTGCTATAACTGACAATGCCGATATTGCTGATGTAACTGACGTTGCTGACATTGCTGGTATAACTGACAATGCTGATATTCTTGCTATAACTGACGTTGCTGCTATTTGCTGCTATAACGGACGTTGCTGACATTGCTGTTATTGGTGCTATAACTGACGTTGCAGCTATAGCTGACAATGCTGATATTGCTGCTATAACTGACAATTTCGATGCTGATATTGCTGCTATAACTGACAATGCTGATATTCTTGCTATACCTGACGTTGCTGCTATTTTCTGCTAAAACTGACGTTGCTGACATTGCTGTTATTGCTGCTATAACTGACGTTGCAGCTATAGCTGACAATGCTGATATTGCTGCTATAACTGACAATTTCGATGCTGATATTGCTGCTATAATTGACAATGCCGATATTGCTGCTATAACTGACGTTGCTGACATTGCTGCTATAACTGACAATGCTGATATTTCTGCTTTTACTGACATTGCTGATATTGATGCTATAACTTAAATGTTGATATTGCAGATAAGACTAACATTGCTGATATTGTTCATATAACTGACATTAATGCTAAAGCCGACAATCCCGATATTTGTTTGCTGCTATAAGTGGCATTGCTGATATTGCTGCTATAAGTGACATTGCTGATATTGCTGCTATAACTGACATTGCTGATATTGATGCTATAACTGACGTTGCAGATATTGATGCTACAACTAAAATGTTGATATTGCAGATAAGACTAACATTGCTGATATTGTTCATATAACTGACATTAATGCTAAAGACGACAATCCCGATATTTGTTTGCTGCTATAAGTGGCATTGCTGATATTGCTGCTATAAGTGACATTGCTGATATTGCTGCTATAACTGACATTGCTGATATTGATGCTATAACTAAAATGTTGATATTGCAAATAAGGCTAACATTGCTGATATTGTTCATATAACTGACATTAATGCTAAAGCCGACAATCCCGATATGTGTTTGCTGCTATAAGTGACATTGCTGATATTGCTGCTATAAGTGACATTGCATTGCTGATATTGCTGCTATAAGTGACATTGCTGATATTGCTGCTATAACTGACATTGCTGATATTGCTGCTATAACTGACGTTGCTGACATTGCATCTATGACTGACAATAATGATATTTGTTGCTGCTATAAGTGGCATTGCTGATATCGCAGTTGTAACTGATATTGCGGACATTGCATCTATGACTGACAATAATGATATTTGTTTGCTGCTATAAGTGGCATTGCTGATATCGCAGTTGCAACTGACATTGCTGACATTGCATCTATGACTGACAATAATGATATTACTGTATTTACTGACAATTCTAATATCGCAGCTATAACTGCCAGTGCTTCTGTTGCTGCTATAGGTGATCTTGTTGTTATTACTGAATGTGTTGATATTGCTGCTATTACCGATATTGTTGATATTTCTACTATTACCGAAAGTGTTGATATTGCTCAGGAAAGAATTAAGAGTAATGTCCCCTTGCTGCTATAACTGACAATGCTGATATTTCTTCTTTAACTGACATTGTTGATATTGCTGCCATAACTAACATTGCTGTTGTTGTTGGTATAACTGACTCTGCTGTTATTGTTGATATAACTGACTTTGCTGATATTGTTGATATAACTGACATAAATTCTAGAGCAGAAAATGCTGATATATTGTGCTGCTATAACAGGCATTGCTGATATTGCAGCTAAAACCGGCATTACTAATATAGCAGCTGTAACGGTCATTACTGACTTGCAGCTGTAACTGAAAAATAAAGAATTTTAATGTGTCTGCTATAACCGACATTGCAACTATAACTGACAATGCTGATAGTGTTGCTATAACTTGCATGACGGTACAAAATGCCACGCAGCCCGTGCAACTACTGCGCAAAACAGAGTCAATTTCCTTCTTTGACCAGCGTGCTCGACAGGTATCAACTCATAGACAATATTATACCTCATTTTCATATTCCACTCTTTGTTTAATGTGACGTCATCCGGTTCATAAAGTTGCATATTGACCGGGCGCCCGGTCCGATAGCTATATTAACGGACGTGTGAAAAAAACAACATCAAAATAAATCATAAAACGTATTGATTTAATTTGTTGGTCAGATTCGGTATAATATAACAGATAATGTATGGTGCTTCGGTCCATATGAAGTTTATGGACTGGGCAGTCAGACCTAGAACGTTATATGGACCTCAGCTTCGCTTCGGTCCATATAACATTCTAGGTCTGACTGCCCAGTCCATAAACATGCATATGGACCTCAGCACCATACATTATCTGTTAAATATTCGGGATGTAACTGGGAAGGCTGTAAAAGCCCGGGAGCCTTGTAATCGTGTGGAACTGGAGCGAATACTCATCGACGCGTGAAACAATATTCCACAGCACACTTAGAGAAAGTATGTATTGTTCATTAGCAGCCTTTGTAGAGCCGTTATACAATCCAGTGTCACATTTAGTACTCGATTTAATCGACTCAGTTGCATGTGGTAATGGTATTATTATGAAAGATAACTTATAAAGATGCTTGCACCAACTTCCTTGCATCTACGTATATTCATATTTCAGGTCACACAGACATTATCGTCAGATATACGAATGAATAAATGAATCAGCTGTATAATTAATGAATATGTTCAATAAGGTAAAAAGTAATAACTCTAAGGAACCAATAATCAATAAATTGCAGTAAAACAGGTTGTTAGATTGGGGTATGTCGTTTGGCGGGCGTGCGGGCGTGCGGGCGGATTCAAACTCTTAGTTTCCGCTCAATAACTTTAGTTTGGAATGAGATTTTGGAACGAAACGTGCTGTGTAGGCACCTTATATGGAAAGGAAGCTTGGAGTTACATTTGGGATCACTGAGGTCAAGGTCAATGTCACTGTTACTAAAAATAGTAAATCGGTTTCCGCTCAATAACTTAAGTAAGGAATGAGATATTGGAACGAAACTTGCCTTTTGTTACTTCATTTTCATCTTACCGGTACGGTAATAGCATTTCAAGTGGAAAACCTGGCAGTACTTTTCTTCACAATATATCTTGGGTCGCTCTATAAAATCCAGTTTAATGAATTCATATACAATTTGGTTGAATTCCGACAAGCGGTTTCTGAGAAAAAGTCGTCAAAAGCAAAAGATAACGACGACGACGGACGACGGACAGACAACGGACGGACGACGGACGAAGAGTGATTCCAAAACATCACATGAGTTTCTTGCATTTGAGATTTACTAAAACATGGCAGAGAAGTAACTGATAATAGAGTATATTGCGCTAAAAATACAAAAACTATTAATTGTTAACACGGGTTTTTAAGAAAACCCATCTATACATAGTTGTTTTAACATATATACAAGTGCACATAAATGCAAAACGGTTACAATGTAGAGAAATGAAGTCTCGTGTGCCATTTTTAGATAAATGGACAATTCTATGGACAAATGTATTTAACATAAAAAACAAAACATCTTAGAGTAAAATTGCACTAAACTTTTAGAATATAAAGGACACTATTTCTGCCAAATAAATATTGTTTCTGATATTATGTTCACATCAATAGTGTTGCATTAATGTCATCTATTATATCATTGAATGTTCATGCCTATAATATGCATTTGGATGAAAATTTCAATTAATCATACCCCATCCATTTTGGATTTTTTTTTCAAAGATGGCTGACCAATAGTCCTTAAAGGGGTAACCATTGATATGTTCCGTGCTGTTTAAACCTTCTTTCTAAAAGGACAGGCCTAATGTCGCCCTGTACCATTCGATTAGCATTAGCATATTAAACATACAATTTATACTGGAAATACCCATTATGCGTTTCTTTTTCTTTTCGGTATATTTGCTTAGACACACGTCGTGATATGACTGAACTATTCTAAAAAGCGATGTTAAACCACACACACACACACACACACACACGCACACACGCACGCACGCACGCACGCACACACCCAATGTCAACATTTTATCGATGATGCTTCCTCATGTGCAATATAGTATTTAATGTGTTTACTAGTTGAATAAATAAATACATATATCTTCTTAAACCATTGCTATGACGTTACTCTATTGTTGTAACTCACAAAAATCAGCAGCTGATTCCTTTTTTCGACGTGTACACAGTCGTGTAATGGTGTACACAGTCGTGTAAATAGTGTACACAGTCGTGTAAATGGAGAACACAGTCGTGTAAATGGTGTACACAGTCGTGTAAATGGTGTACACAGTCGTGTAAATGGCGAACACATGTATCCGCTGTTGATTCGTGAAAATAATGCACAGTTACAACAATAGAGAGACGTCATACCGTAACTACACAGTTACAACAATAGAGAGACGTCATACCGTAACTACTATATGCACAGTTACAACAATAGAGAGACGTCATACCGTAACTACTATAATCCTTAGAAATACACACACGCACACGCACGCACACGCACACACACGCACACGCACACACGCACACGCAGGACATCATTTATTGTATAGATATCGACCAGCGCACATCGTACCTGTACACAGATAACATTGTGATTTACAGAAGTAAAACAATATTTGCCTCTTTCGGGACTCGAACACACGACCTTCTGATTTCAAGTCAGGTGCTCTATCCACTGAACTATAACGCGTCTTGAGAAAATGGTATACACGTTACCATTTATTATGAGGCAAAATAACATATTTGAACGCAACTCAAGATGAATCCATAAATATATCGTCCATCTTGTCGAACGTGTAATTTAACATTGCCTGGTGAAATAGTATATGTTATCAATATGAAACTAATATTCCGCCTCAAAACAACCATATCTAAACTAATTATTTAGCGTATGATGAGTTTGTGTGCGCGCTAGTTAATTCCTTTTAGTGTTAACAATGCTAGAATATAGCAATACATAGCCGTCGTCTAGTGGTTAAAGGTACGACCGTCAAAATTTACAAGCTTAACGGCTGTGGTTCAAATCCCATTCCGGGCAAGTACTTTTTTTATCGCATATATTCTGAAGCCGTATATTTGTCGGTTTCTTGTACGAAAGTTAAATAAAACTGAGATATTTTACGCATCGATTTCTGACTATTAGGGGTTCGTCGATTTGAAACTACTTCACTCCTGACTCATTCATATGCATGAGTTATTTCCAATTAAAATAGAGACTCTGTAGCTTTAAAGCAAATATTGCGTACGATTAAGCATTTACTAGATAACAATAATTAGTGTACGCTCTACTGTTCTGTGAAATAAGACTTGGTAAAAGGAAAACAGCGGAACCAAGTGTTGGTTGATGAAAGTAATCAACAGTTACAATTCAGAGCCGTCATAATGGTTTACTGAGCATATTTGATTCGCATTTATCCGTCATTCAGGCGGTTTTGGACGCCGGTAGAGAATGGTAAATTTGCCATTAACTACCAGCGTCCATAACTGCAAAAATGCCGGGGATATGCAAATCTATACGCAATATTATTTATTCGAAAGCTTGTTTTTCTCGAGTAATGTATTTTCTAGAGTAAACATAATGAAAGGAAGAATATCACGAGAGGCGGAGCCTCGAATGTGATCATGCCTTTCGTCATACGAGAGAAAATAAAATATTTCTGATCAACGTACTCTCGTAATATTCCTTTTACTACGACAAAATGTTTATCTAAAAAATTAAAGAAAAAAAAAAGAAGCAAATATATAACGTCAAAACGGTTTAATTGAAGGAAAAGTTGAACATTGTGAAACATAACGCCCAAAATTATGAATTAGCCATTGCATTATTTTAAACCGTTTATCTTTCTTTCTCATTGAGGTTGTTGTTGGTTTTCAAGGCGACGTCATAGCACTGAAATGACGCGGTCCGTGACGGCTACAGTGGGGGTGTAAACAAACATATTTCTTGTAATCTGTTTCAAATAATTCCATAATATTTACTGACATGAAAGTAAAAATGTAGACCTTTATTACCATATAATTCAATTTACTTCATTTATAAAAGTGTATTTACTATTAAAAATGTCCACGTAATATTTGAACGGCCCTCGTACCTGTTAATATAGACGGAATTTCTTCAATACTATTCCCTTAACCCTCCATATCTCCTCAATAGTAATCATGGTAATACACAAATATTAAAACAACTAAAATTTACAATCTACTTGTTTATTTGTTCGTAATGCATCTACTGCCGAATATTGTTATCATTATGGCATACCCACTACTGTTATGTTGAACTCCGTTTTTAACACATATCTAACACATATCTAACACACATATCTAACACATATCTAACACATATCTAACGTATATCTAACACATATATAACACATATCTAACACATATTTAATACATATTTAACACATATCTAACATATATCTAACACATATCTAACACATAACTAACACATATCTAACACATATCAATCATATCAATATTTCATAGGCTTATTTAGATTGCAATAAATCACTGTAGGTAAAGTGCGAATCGAATTTGAGTTTGTAGATATCAACCCGCTAGTTTGTAGACAGGTTCATTTGCATCATGGGATTGAATTGGCATTGAAAATGTAAATAAAAACAGTATTTTACGATATTTCAATTGTTTCAACCGTTAACATGGTTAACTTACATTTCCTTCACTGCTTTAAACTCTGATAACTTTGACGACATGTTGCCATACGTTTTATATGTTTATTTCATTTATTACATTAGTCACAGAGAAAAATGTATGGTATATGATGTTATTACATATCTTCTAAATATCTTTGTCTAAGTCTAAGTGAGGGCTGGCGTGGCGCAGTCGGTAGCGCGGCGGATTTGTAACCGGAGGCCCCGGGTTCAATCCTCCGTGGTCCCACTGAGTTCCGTCGGTGTGTTCTTGGGCAAGACACTTTCCCTTAGCCTCGTCCGTCGATTGAGGACGTTAACACGGGCGGTCCCGTGTATCGGTCTATCCTCCGAGCACGTTAACGAACCATAGGAATCTATTCGATAATAAGAGTAGAGCAGGTTCCCGGATTCCTATGTATCTCTCTCTGGGGCGGCTCTAAATAACGCTGTGTTGATGAGCCGTTAAACAACATTCAATTGTCTAAATGCTGTTTCTGTCACACTTGTTTAATTAAATGATATACTGTAGTGGTATGTACCGAAATAGTTATTTATATGTAAATGCTCAATTCCCTGAAACTGTAGATAAGTTTGTAAATGTATATGCGCCGGTTTGTTGAAGTTATACACTAGTTTGTCGATGGTATGATTGCTATAACCGCTAGTTTTTCGATGGTTTTGGTGACTTTTTAACACTGTAATTTTTCTTATTTTCTTGTAGTATATTCATTATTTAGACAAAGGTAGCCATGTACGTAGTTTTTACCTAAATATAGACACTAACTGTCAAACAACAGAGAAAGTAACACATATATTAATAAGGAAAACGTGTCAAGCATCTACAGATCACAGGCCCGCAAGAACATTTGAATATGAACAAGTTTGTTTCAAAATACTAGACATAGAAGTGAATCTATAGATGCCGTCTAGATTAAGTATAAGAGTATAAGGTTTCATATACTTATTAAACTATGGCGTATTTCCGTTGCATTGTACGTAAATAAAATCGAGGCGTACCAGACACAATTGTTTTCAATTAACAAAACTTCCTAACTTATAATACGATGTCGTTGTTATAAGTTAATGTTAAAATTTGAAAACACCAATTCCTTGTTGGTATATCTATAAACGGAGTGTTTTTGTTTATATGTTAGCTGACCCTTTAAACTGACCCTTTAAATAGTATAAACTATGCAAATCTGATTAATTTCAATTGTCTAATCTAAACATGCTAAATAAAATAATGAATACAATAAATACATGGTAAGAAACATAAAAACAATATATTAAGACTATAGATGGGTAATGCCAGTTGTTGTTGTATGGTATACGCATACATACATACGATATATTGTTTTATATTAGACCAAAGTGTTTGTAAGTTATGCCATTTAATGTAATTTATTTATTTATTCATTGTGTTAATATGTGCATAAATTTGATTTGCAAATTAATTCTTAAAACAATGCGTAAACCAACCATTTGATCTGCAAATAATTCTTAAAACAGTGTGTATTTGACTGTTAAAGCTTGTATTTCTCTGCCATAGTTGAAATATTATGAACATTACTAGAAACTATGCTCAGGTTACATCAAATAAGGGTGACAATATTGAATTAACGCAAGTTATAAACACATTTGTGAATATGTTTGTTTGTTTTGGACTTTATCAATTACTTCAAAATTGTTAAAAATAAAAACAAATTAAACAGTGTTACTCTTGTTCTGGACTGAGTCTCTATTAATGCGCAGATTATCTTCGAGAACCAGTTCTGAATCGCGTCTAAAAGTAAACTGATACTGCGGTGGGTCTCTATTCTATTGAAATACTATTACTATACTATAGCGAAAAGATCGAGAACCACGTATTACAGGTTCTAACAACTAAAGAAACTGTTCATTACTTCCTCTCCACACCTGGGATAAACATGACGAATTTTGATGCAAGGCATCAAAGACGCGCACATTTTGTGTACGAAATTTAAGGGATGTAACTCTGCAATTGCTGGTCCAATCTTGATTGGATTCAAACTTGTCCCAGATTTCATTCGTATATGTTTGGTAAATATCATAAGAAAATTGAAGGCCACATCATCTGTACAAGGCGAAATATAGCATTTTACATTAAATAGCTCTTATGTTACGGGTCCAATCTGTTTGGTTTTCAAACTTGTAATATTTTTCATTAATATTAACAATCCGGTAAAGATCTCTATTGTCTTAAGTAGGCAACATATAGCAATTTTACATATATCAAGGGTCGTAAATCCGGTGTTTTTGGTCTGATAGAAGGTGTTGTTGTTTTAACTTGTCACAAATTTCATTGATATCAATGTAAAGTTTGTTAAAGGTTGGGAGAAAAGTATCCACAAGACACACCTTTAGCAATGTTTGTTAATTGAAGGGCTATAACTATTGTGTTACAGGTCCGACTAGGCTGGTTTCGAATTCGTCTAAGCTTTCATTAATATTAACAACGTGATACAGTTTGCTAAAGATCATAAGAAAAATAAAGGGGCTGGAGTGTAGACACGAAAAAATATAGCAGTTTTCAAGTGTCATAACTCTAGTGTTTCTGTCAGATCTTGCTGATTATCGAATTTGTCCGAACTTTTACTTATATATATAAACAATATGGCAAAGTTTGATAAAGATCGGATGACAAATGAAAATGCTACAGCGCTGGAACTAAAAAAAGTTAACAGACGGACGAACCAAGTAGAGCTAAAAAAAAATAATTATGTACAAAAAATCGTAACATATATATATATATATATACGTAGTGACAATGCTGAACGTTTTATTAAAATGATAATACATAGATGTCTTTTAGCCAGATGCTAGTTTTAAGAGTAATGATTTCCCTCAATTTATATTACTGAAACATATATAGTTATGTCATAGTATTAAAGGCTTTTCGGACAGACGTTTTCTAATGTTCCATACCTTTCAAAGCGGCATTCAAATATCCATTGAAACGAATATCTTCGCAAAAAGGAACAGCTTACCTTGTTAAGTAACTCCTATAATTCGCGGAAATAAATATGATCGCACTTAAGGCTATGTAAAAAGTTATTGTCTAAATGCGTAAATGTACGGAAAACGCATTCGCAACATTTCGATAACGGTATTGTTTATTTGTGTTTAAATCTAAATATAAGGTTAGTTCGGAAATCGGAATGGTTAAAACAAACTAAAAATAAAATTCCATCCTTACCGAGATTTGAACTCGGGACCTTTGAATTGAATCCCGAAGCGGGCGCTCTACCACTGAACCATAATATCGGTTTGGCATACACCAACCTTGTTATAATATATAGACAGACTATAGTAGAGAATATTTTCCTCTTTACAACTTTTCAAGATTTCGATGATGACGTGACGAATACAGACACAAAATATATACTTATTAAGTACAGCCATTAATGACGTGTCCATCAAATGACATTTCTCTTACGACATATCCGTTTCCATAATAACAGAAGTTTAGCCCCTACCATATTTTTTCTTGGGAGATATAATTATTTTAATTATAAATTATATTTACTTTCCTTCTTATTATAATTATAAGTGTCTATACTATTAAAATACGTATCTCATAAAGTACTACTACAATACTTGTTGTTTTTTATGCATTTTTCAGGCGGCGTCTAATAAAGCCCACCGCTGGCAATAACTGCACCATATACGTGTAAGAGAGATGTAACAAACCATCTCTGCTAATAATGAAATTCTCATATTCTACCTCCATCGTTGCAGCGTTGTTTTCATTCTTCCAACCAGATGATTGGTACACTCGTCTATTTGTGTTTTACAGTATGGGAAACGTGTTTGTTTCGCAACACCTATTAACAGCAATATGCTATGTTTTTTTCCCCAGCTGTCAAATTATTTCTGCAGATTCCTGAAAAGAAAGTAGCACTTGTTTACCTTATTCCATGTTGCTGGTCGAGGTATTGTAATATAGTAGTTAAGGTCTAATACTATTTAATTATATTTCCTACGAGGTTTTTCAATTTAAATTTTAATTTATCTATCTGTTGTGTGTGTATATATTTAGGGAAAAGGTGGGTGGGTAAGGGGACGGGTATGGGATGAAATTGGCTTACTCATGGAGCAATGTTGCTAATGTTCCTATACTCGTATTTAATGTTATACAACACTGATCGTTCACATACTCGTACCTTATGTTATACACCACTGCTCGTTCTTATACTAGTATTTAATGTTATATGCCACTGGTCGTTCATACACTCGTACCTAATATTATACCCCACTGGTCGTTCTTATACACCTACCTAATGTTATACACTACTGGTCGTTCTTATACACCTACATAATGTTATACACTACTGGTCGTTCTTATACACCTACCTAATGTTATACACTACTGGTCGTTCTTATACACCTACATAATGTTATACACTAGTTGTCGTTATTATACACCTATATAATGTTATACACTACTGGTCGTTCTTATACAACTACATAATGTTATACAATACTGGTCGTTCTTATACACCTACCTAATGTTATACACCACTGGTCGTTCATATACTCGTACATAATGTTATACACTACTGGTCGTTCTTATACACCTACATAATGTTATACACTACTGGTCGTTCTTATACACCTACATAATGTTATACATCATTGGTCGTTCATATACATCTACCTAATGTTATACACCACTGGTCGTTCTTATACATCTACCTAATGTTATACACTAGTGGTCGTTCTTATACACCTACATGATGTTATACACTACTGGTCGTTCTTATACACCCACATAATGTTTACACTACTGGTCGTTCTTATACACCTACCTAATGTTATACACCACTGGTCGTTCATATACTCGTACATAATGTTATACACTACTGGTCGTTCTAATACACCTACATAATGTTATACACTACTGGTCGTTCTTATACACCAGCATAATGTTACACCACTGGTCGTTCATATACTCGTACATAATGTTATACACTACTGGTCGTTCTTATACACCTGCATAATGTTATACACTACTGGCCGTTCTTATACACCTACCTAATGTTATATGTTATACACCACTGGTCGTTCTTATACACCTACATAATGTTATACACTACTGGTCGTTCTTATACACCTACCTAATGTTATGCACCACAGGTCGTTCATATACTCGTACATAATGTTATACACCACTGGTCGTTCTTATACACCTACCTAATGTTAAACACCACTGGTCGTTCTTATACTAGTATTTAATGTTATATGCCACTGGTTGTTCATATACTCGTACCTAATGTTATACACCACTGGTCGTTCTTATACACCTACTTAATGTTGAACACCACTAGTCGTTCTTATACTAGTATTTAATGTTATATGCCACTAGTCGTTCATATACTCGTACCTAATGTTATACACCACTTCTCGTTCTTATACTAGTATTTAATGTTATATGCCACTGGTCGTTCATATACTCGTACCTAATGTTATACACCACTGGTCGTTTGTATACTCGTACCTAATGTTATACACCACTGGTCGTTCTTATACACCTACCTAATGTTATGCACCAATGGACGTTCTTATACTCGTACATAATGTTATACACCACTGGTCGTTCTTATACACCTACCTTATGTTATACACCACGGCTCGTTCTTATACTCGTATTTAATGTAATATGCCACTTGTCTTTCATACACTCGTACATAATGTTATACACCACTGGTCGTTCTTATACACCTACCTAATGTTATACATCACTGGTCGTTCTCATACTCGTACATAATGTTATACATATCTGGTCGTTCTTATACCCCTACCTAATGTTATACACCACTGGTCGTCCTTATACACCTAGCTAATGTTATATGCCACTGGTCGTTCATATACTCGTACCTAATGTTATGCACCACTGGTCGTTCTTATACATTTACCTAATGTTATACACCACTGGTCGTTCTTATACTAGTATTTAATGTTATATGCCACTGGTCGTTCATATACTCGTACCTAATGTTATAAACCACTGGTCATTCATATACTCGTACCTAATGTTATACACCACTGGTCGTTCTTATATACCTACCTAATGTTAAACACCACTGGTCGTTCTTATACTCGTACATAATGTTATACACCACTGGTCGTTCTTATACACCTACCTAATGTTATGCACCACTGGTCATTCCTATACTCGTACTTAATGTTATACACCACAGGTCGTTGTTATACTCGTACCTAATGTTATACACTACTGGTCGTTCTTATACTCGTACCTAATGTTATACAACACTGGTCCTTCTTATACACCTACCTAATGTTATATGCCACTGGTCTTTCGTTTACTCGTACCTAATGTTATGCACCACAGGTCGTTCTTATACACCTACCTCATGTTATACACCACTGGTCGTTCTTATACTAGTATTTAATGTTATATGCCACTGGTTGTTCATATACTCGTACCTAATGTTATGCACAACTGATCGTTCTTATAAACCTACCTAATGTTAAACACCACTAGTCGTTCTTATTCTCGTACATAATGTTATACACTAGTGGTCGTTCTTATACACCTACCTAATGTTAAACACCACTAGTCGTTCTTATACTCGTACATAATGTTATACACCACTGATCGTTCATATACTCGTACATAATGTTATACATCACTGGTCGTTCTTATACACCTACCTAATGTTATACGCTACTGGTCGGTCTGATACACTTACCTAATGTTATACACCACTGGTCGTTCATATACACCTACCCAATGTTATACACCACTGGTCGTTCTTATACATTTACCTAATGTTATACACTAAACTGGTCTTTCTTATACACCTACCTAATGTTATACACCACTGGTCGTTCATATACACCGACCAAATGTTATACACCACTGACCGTTCTTATACACCTACCTAATGTTATACACCACTGGTCGTTCTTATACACCTACCTAATGTTGTACACCACTGGTCGTTCTTATACTCGTACATAATGTTATACACCACTGGCCGTTCTTATACACCTACCTAATGTTATATGCCACTGGTCGTTCATATACTCGTACATAATGTTAAACACCACTGGTCGTTCTTATACCCGTACATAATGTAATACACCGCTGCTCGTTCTTATACACCTACCTAATGTTATACACCATTGGTCGTTCCTATACTCGTACCTAATGTTATACACCACTGGTCTTCTTATACACCTACATAATGTTATACACCACTGGTCGTTCTTATACACCTACCTAATGTTATACACCACTGGTCGTTCCTATACTCGTACCTAATGTTATACACCACTGGCCGTCCTTATACTCGTACCTAATGTTATGCACCACTGGTCGTTCTTATACACTTACCTAATGTTATACACTTTACTGGTCGTTCTTGTATACCTACCTAATGTTATACACCACTGGTCTTCTTATACACCTACCTAATGCTATAAACCACCGGTCGTTCTTTTATACCTACCTAATGTTATACACCACTGGTCGTTCTTATACACCTGCCTAATGTTATACACCACTGGTCGTTCTTATACACATACCTAATGTTATACACCACTGGTCGTTCTTATACTCGTACATAATGTTATACACTAGTGGTCGTTCTTATACACCTACTTGATGTTACACACCACTGGTCGTTCTTATATTCGTACATAATGTTATACCCCACTGGCCGTTCTAATACACCTACATAATGTTATACACCAGTGGTCGTTCTTATACCCGTTCATAATGTTATACTCCCTGCTCGTTCGTATACTCGTACATAATGTTATACACCACTGGACGTTCATATACTCGTACCTAACGTTATATGCCATTGGTCGTTCTTATATACCTACATAATGTTATATGTTATACACTACTGGTCGTTCTTATACCCGTTCATAATGTTATACACCCTGCTCGTTCTTATACTCGTACATAATGTTATACACCACTAGTCGTTCATACACTCGTACCTAACGTTATATGCCACTGGTCGTTCTTATATACCTACATAATGTTATACACCACTGGTCCTTCTTATACACCTACCTAATGTTATACACCACTGGTCGTTCCTATACTTGTACCTAATGTTATACACCACTGGTCATCCTTATACTGGTACCTAATGTTATACACCACTGGTCGTTCATATACACCTACCAATTGTTATACAACACTGGTCGTTCTTATACCCGTACATAATGTTACACCACTGCTCGTTCTTATACACCTACCTAATGGTATACACCACTGGTCGTTCTTATACCCGTACATAATGTTATACACCACTGCTTGTTCTTATACTCGTACTTAATGTTATACACCACTGATCGTTCATGTACTCGTACCTAATGTTATATGCCACTGATCGTTCTTATACAGCTACATAATGTGATACACCACAGGTCGTTCTTATACACCTACCTAATGTTATACATTACTGGTCGTTCTTATACACCTACATAATGTTATACACTACTGGTCGTTCTTATACACCTACCTAATGTTATAACACTACTGGTCGTTCTTATACACCTACATAATGTTATACACTAGTGGTCGTTCTTATACACCTACATAATATTATACACTACTGGTCGTTCTTATACACCAACCTAATGTTATACACTACTGGTCTTTCTTATACACTTACCTAATGTTATACACCACTGGTCGTTCATATACACCTACCAATTGTTATACAACACTGGTCGTTCTTATACCCGTACATAATGTTACACCACTGCTCGTTCTTATACACCTACCTAATGGTATACACCACTGGTCGTTCTTATACCCGTACATAATGTTATACACCACTGCTTGTTCTTATACTCGTACTTAATGTTATACACCACTGATCGTTCATGTACTCGTACCTAATGTTATATGCCACTGATCGTTCTTATACAGCTACATAATGTGATACACCACAGGTCGTTCTTATACACCTACCTAATGTTATACATTACTGGTCGTTCTTATACACCTACATAATGTTATACACTACTGGTCGTTCTTATACACCTACCTAATGTTATAACACTACTGGTCGTTCTTATACACCTACATAATGTTATACACTAGTGGTCGTTCTTATACACCTACATAATATTATACACTACTGGTCGTTCTTATACACCAACCTAATGTTATACACTACTGGTCTTTCTTATACACCTACATAATGTTATACACTACTGGTCGTTCTTATAAACATACCTAATGTTATACACTACTGGTCGTTCTTATAGACCTACCTAATGTTATACACCACTGGTCGTTCATATACTCGTACATAATGTTATACACTACTGGTCGTTTTTATACACCTACATAATGTTATACACCACTGGTCGTTCATACACTCGTACCTAATGTTATACACCACTGGTCGTTCTTAAAGATCTACCTAATGTTATACACTAGTGGTCGTTCTTATACCCCTACATAATGTTATACACTACTGGTCGTTCTTATACACCTACATAATGTTATACGCTACTGGTCGTTCTTAAACACCTACCTAATGTTATACACCACTGGTCATTCATATACTCGTACATAATATTATACACTACTGGTCGTTCTTATACACCTACATAATGTTATACACTACTGGTCGTTCTTATACACCAGCATAATGTTATACACCACTGGTCGTTCATATACTCGTACATAATGTTATACACTACTGGTCGTACTTATACACCTACATAATGTTATACGCTACTGGTCGTTCTTAAACACCTACCTAATGTTATACACCACTGGTCATTCATATACTCGTACATAATATTATACACTACTGGTCGTTCTTATACACCTACATAATGTTATACACTACTGGTCGTTCATATACTCGTACATAATGTTATACACTACTGGTCGTACTTATACACCAGCATAATGTTATACACCACTGGTCGTTCATATACTCGTACATAATGTTATACACTACTGGTCGTACTTATACACCTGCATAATGTTATACACTACTGGCCGTTCTTATACACCAACCTAATATTATATGTTATACACTACTGGTCGTTCTTATACACCTACATAATGTTATACACTACTGGTCTTTCTTATACGCCTACATAATTGTATGCACAACTGGTCGTTCATATACTCGTTCCTAAAGTTTTACACCACAGGTCGTTCTTATACACCTACCTAATGTTATGCACCACTTCCCGTTCTTATACTCGTATTTAATGTTATATGCCACTGGTCGTTCATATACTCGTACCTAATGTTATACACCACTGGTCGTTCTTAAACTCGTACATACTGTTATACACCACTGGTCGTTCTTATACACCTACCTAATGTTATGCACCACTGGACGTTCTTATACTCGTACATAATGTTATACACCACTGGTCGTTCTTATACACCTACCTTATGTTATACACCACTGCTCGTTCTTATACTTGTATTTAATGTAATATGACAATGGTCATTCATATACTCGTACCTAATGTTATACACTACTGGTCGTTCTTATACACCTACCTAATGTTATACATCAATGGTCGTTTTTATACTCGTAAATAATGTTATACACCACTGGTCGTTCTTATACACCTACCTAATGTTTTACACCACTGGTCGTTCTTATACCCGTACATAATGTTATACACCACTGGTCGTTCTTATACACCTACCTAATGTTATATGCCACTGGTCGTTCATATACTCGTACCTAATGTTATGCACCACTGGTCGTTCTTATACACTTACCTAATGTTATATACCACAGGTCGTTCTTATACTAGTATTTAATGTTATATGTCACTGGTCGTTCATATACTCGTACCTAATGTTATACACCACTGGTCGTTCATATGCTCGTACCTAATGTCGTTCTTAAACACCTTTCTAATGTAATATGCCACTGGTCGTTCGTATACTCGTACCTAATGTTATGCACCACTGGTCGTTCTTATACACCTACCTAATGTTATACACCACTGGTCGTTCTTGTACTACTATTTAATATACACCTACATAATGTTATACACCACTGGTCGTTCATACACTCGTACCTAATGATATACACCACTGGTCGTTCTTAAAGATCTACCTAATGTTATACACTAGTGGTCGTTCTTATACACCTACATAATGTTATACACTACTGGTCGTTCTTATACACCTACATAATGTTATACGCTACTGGTCGTTCTTAAACACCTACCTAATGTTATACACCACTGGTCATTCATATACTCGTACATAATGTTATACACCACTGGTCGTTCATATACTCGTACATAATGTTATACATCACTGGTCGTTCTTATACACCTACCTAATGTTATACGCCACTGGTCGTTCTTATACACTTACATAATGTTATATGCCACTGGTCGTCATTATACTCGTACCTAATGTTATACACCACTGGTCGTTCTTATACACCTACCTAATGTTATACACAACTGGTTGTTCTTATACTCGTACATACTGTTATACACCACTAGTCGTTCATATACACCTACATAATGTTTTATGCCACTGGTCGTTCATATACTCGTACATAATGTTATACACCACTGGTCGTTCTTATACACCTACATAATGTTATACACCACTCGTCGTTCTTATACACCTACCTAATGTTATACACAACTTGTCGTTCCTATACTCGTACCTAATGTTATACACCACTGGTCGTCCTTATACTCGTACCTAATGTTATGCACCACTGGTCGTTCTTATACACTGCCCTAATGTTATACACTAAACTGGTCGTTCTTATATACCTACCTAATATTATACACCACTGGTCTTCTTATACACCTACCTAATGTTATAAACCACTGGTCGTTCTTATACACCAACCTAATGTTATACACCACTGGTCGTTGTTATACACCTACCTAATGTTATACACCACTGGTCGTTCTTATACACCTACCTAATGTTATACACCAATGGTCGTTCTTATACTCGTACATAATGTTATACACTAGTGGTCGTTCTTTTACACCTACCTTATGTTACACATAACTGGTCGTTCTTATACTCGTACATAATGTTATACACCACTGGTCGTTCTTATACACCTACCTAATGTTATACACCACTGGTCGTTCTTATACACCTACCTAATGTTATACACCACTGGTCGTTCGTATTCCCGTACATAATGTTATACACCACTGCTCGTTCTTATACTCGTACCTAATGTTATACACAACTGGACGTTCATATACTCGTACCTAATATTATATGCCACTGGTCGTTCTTATATACCTACATATTGTTATACACCACTGGTCGTTCTTATACAGCTACCTATTGTTATACACCACTGGTCGTTCATATACAACTACCTATTGTTATACACCACTGGTCGTTCTTATACCCTTACATAATGTTATACACCACTGCTCGTTCTTATACACCTACCTAATGTTATATACCACTGGTCAATGTTATACACCTACCTAATGTTATACACCAATGGTCGTTTTTATAATCGTACCTAATGTTATACACCACCGATCGTTCATATACTCGTACCTAATGTTATATGCCATTGATCGTTCTTATACACCTACATAATGTTATACACTACTGGTCGTACTTATACACCTACATAATGTTATACACTACTGGTCGTTCTTATACACCTACCTAATGTTATACACTACTGGTCGTTCTTATACACCTTCATACTGTTATACCCTAGTGGTCGTTCTTATACACCTACATCATATTATACACTACTGGTCGTTCTTATACAACTTCCTAATATTATACACTAGTGGTCGTTCTCATACACCTACATAATGTTATACGCTACAGGTCGTTCTTATACACCTACCTAATGTTATACACCACTGGTCGTTCATATACTCGTACATAATGTTATACACCACTGGTCGTTCTTATACTCCTACATAATGTTATACACTACTGGTCGTTCTTATACACCTACATAATGTTATACACCACTGGTCGTTCATACACTCGTACCTAATGTTATACACTACTGGTCGTTCTTATACATCTACCTAATGTTATACACTAGTGGTCGTTCTTATACACCTACATAATGTTATACACTACTGGTCGTTCTTATACACCTACATAATGTTATATACTACTGGTCGTTCTTATACACCTACCTAATGTTATACACCGCTTGTCGTTCATATACTCGTACATAAAGTTATACACTACTGGTCGTTCTTATACACCTATATAATGTTATACACTACTAGCCGTTCTTATACACCAACCTAATGTTATATGTTATACGCTACTGGTCGTTCTTATACACCTACATAATGTTATACACTACTGGTCGTTCTTATACACCTACCTAATGTTATGCACCACTTCCCGTTCTTATACTCGTATTTAATGTTATATGCCACTGGTCGTTCATATACTCGTACCTAATGTTATACACCACTGGTCGTTCTTAAACTCGTACATACTGTTATACACCACTGGTCGTTCTTATACACCTACGTAATGTTATGCACCACTGGACGTACTTATACTCGTACATAATGTTATACACCACTGGTCGTTCTTATACACCTACCTTATGTTATACACCACTGCTCGTTCTTATACTTGTATTTAATGTAATATGACAATGGTCGTTCATATACTCGTACCTAATGTTATACACTACTGTCGTTCTTATACACCTACCTAATGTTATACATCAATGGTCGTTTTTATACTCGTAAATAATGTTATACACCACTGGTCGTTCTTATACACCTACCTAATGTTTTACACCACTGGTCGTTCTTATACCCGTTCATAATGTTATACACCACTGGTCGTTCTTATACACCTACCTAATGTTATATGCCACTGGTCGTTCATATACTCGTACCTAATGTTATGCACCACTGGTCGTTCTTATACACTTACCTAATGTTATATACCACACGTCGTTCTTATACTAGTATTTAATGTTATATGTCACTGGTCGTTCATATACTCGTACCTAATGTTATACACCACTGGTCGTTCATATGCTCGTACCTAATGTTATACACCTCTGGTCGTTCTTAAACACCTATCTAATGTAATATGCCACTGGTCGTTCGTATACTCGTACCTAATGTTATGCACCACTGGTCGTTCTTATACACCTACCTAATGTTATACACCACTGGTCGTTCTTGTACTACTATTTAATGTTATATGCCACTGGTCGTTCATATACTCGTACCTAATGTTATACACCACTGGTTGTTCATATACTCGTACCTAATGTTATACACCACTGGTCGTTCTTATATACCTACATAATGTTAAACACCTTTGGTCGTTCTTATACTCGTACCTAATGTTATACACCACTGGTTATTCATATACTCGTACCTAATGTTATACACCACTGGTCGTTCTTATACACCTACCTAATGTTAAACACCACTAGTCGTTCTTATACTCGTACATAATGTTATACTCCACTGGTAGTTCATATACTCGTACATAATGTTATACATCACTGGTCGTTCTTATACACCTACCTAATGTTATACGCCACTGGTCGTTCTTATACACTTACATAATGTTATACACCACTGGTCGTTCATATACACCTACCCAATGTTATATACCACTGGTCGTTCTTATACACCTACCTAATGTTAAACACCACTAGTCGTTCTTATACTCGTACATAATGTTATACACCACTGGTCGTTCATATACTCGTACATAATGTTATACATCACTGGTCGTTCTTATACACCTACCTAATGTTATACGCCACTGGTCGTTCTTATACACTTACATAATGTTATATGCCACTGGTCGTCATTATACTCGTACCTAATGTTATACACCACTGGTCGTTCTTATACACCTACCTAATGTTATACACCACTGGTCGTTCTTATACTCGTACATACTGTTATACACCACTAGTCGTTCATATACACCTACATAATGTTTTATGCCACTGGTCGTTCATATACTCGTACATAATGTTATACACCACTGGTCATTCTTATACACCTACATAATGTTATACACCACTCGTCGTTCTTATACACCTACCTAATGTTATACACAACTTGTCGTTCCTATACTCGTACCTAATGTTATACACCACTGGTCGTCCTTATACTCGTACCTAATGTTATGCACCACTGGTCGTTCTTATACACTGCCCTAATGTTATACACTAAACTGGTCGTTCTTATATACCTACCTAATATTATACACCACTGGTCTTCTTATACACCTACCTAATGTTATAAACCACTGGTCGTTCTAATACACCTACCTAATGTTATACACCACTGGTCGTTGTTATACACCTACCTAATGTTATACACCACTGGTCGTTCTTATACACCTACCTAATGTTATACACCAATGGTCGTTCTTATACTCGTACATAATGTTATACACTAGTGGTCGTTCTTATACACCTACCTTATGTTACACATTACTGGTCGTTCTTATACTCGTACATAATGTTATACACCACTGGTCGTTCTTATACACCTACCTAATGTTATACACCACTGGTCGTTCTTATACACCTACCTAATGTTATACACCACTGGTCGTTCGTATTCCCGTACATAATGTTATACACCACTGCTCGTTCTTATACTCGTACCTAATGTTATACACAACTGGACGTTCATATACTCGTACCTAATATTATATGCCACTGGTCGTTCTTATATACCTACATATTGTTATACACCACTGGTCGTTCTTATACAGCTACCAATTGTTATACACCACTGGTCGTTCATATACAACTACCTATTGTTATACACCACTGGTCGTTCTTATACCCTTACATAATGTTATACACCACTGCTCGTTCTTATACACCTACCTAATGTTATATACCACTGGTCAATGTTATACACCTACCTAATGTTATACACCAATGGTCGTTTTTATAATCGTACCTAATGTTATACACCACCGATCGTTCATATACTCGTACCTAATGTTATATGCCATTGATCGTTCTTATACACCTACATAATGTTATACACTACTGGTCGTTCTTATACACCTACATAATGTTATACACTACTGGTCGTTCTTATACACCTACCTAATGTTATACACTACTGGTCGTTCTTATACACCTACATACTGTTATATCCTAGTGGTCGTTCTTATACACCTACATCATATTATACACTACTGGTCGTTCTTATACAACTTCCTAATGTTATACACTAGTGGTCGTTCTTATACACCTACCTAATGTTATGCACCACTTCCCGTTCTTATACTCGTATTTAATGTTATATGCCACTGGTCGTTCATATACTCGTACCTAATGTTATACACCACTGGTCGTTCTTAAACTCGTACATACTGTTATACACCACTGGTCGTTCTTATACACCTACGTAATGTTATGCACCACTGGACGTTCTTATACTCGTACATAATGTTATACACCACTGGTCGTTCTTATACACCTACCTTATGTTATACACCACTGCTCGTTCTTATACTTGTATTTAATGTAATATGACAATGGTCGTTCATATACTCGTACCTAATGTTATACACTACTGGTCGTTCTTATACACCTACCTAATGTTATACATCAATGGTCGTTTTTATACTCGTAAATAATGTTATACACCACTGGTCGTTCTTATACACCTACCTAATGTTTTACACCACTGGTCGTTCTTATACCCGTACATAATGTTATACACCACTGGTCGTTCTTATACACCTACCTAATGTTATATGCCACTGGTCGTTCATATACTCGTACCTAATGTTATGCACCACTGGTCGTTCTTATACACTTACCTAATGTTATATACCACAGGTCGTTCTTATACTAGTATTTAATGTTATATGTCACTGGTCGTTCATATACTCGTACCTAATGTTATACACCACTGGTCGTTCATATGCTCGTACCTAATGTTATACACCTCTGGTCGTTCTTAAACACCTATCTAATGTAATATGCCACTGGTCGTTCGTATACTCGTACCTAATGTTATGCACCACTGGTCGTTCTTATACACCTTCCTACTGTTATACACCACTGGTCGTTCTTGTACTACTATTTAATGTTATATGCCACTGGTCGTTCATATACTCGTACCTAATGTTATACACTACTGGTTGTTCATATACTCGTACCTAATGTTATACACCACTGGTCGTTCTTATATACCTACATAATGTTAAACACCTTTGGTCGTTCTTATACTCGTACCTAATGTTATACACCACTGGTTATTCATATACTCGTACCTAATGTTATACACCACTGGTCGTTCTTATACACCTACCTAATGTTAAACACCACTAGTCGTTCTTATACTCGTACATAATGTTATACTCCACTGGTAGTTCATATACTCGTACATAATGTTATACATCACTGGTCGTTCTTATACACCTACCTAATGTTATACGCCACTGGTCGTTCTTATACACTTACATAATGTTATACACCACTGGTCGTTCATATACACCTACCCAATGTTATATACCACTGGTCGTTCTTATACACCTACCTAATGTTAAACACCACTAGTCGTTCTTATACTCGTACATAATGTTATACACCACTGGTCGTTCATATACTCGTACATAATGTTATACATCACTGGTCGTTCTTATACACCTACCTAATGTTATACGCCACTGGTCGTTCTTATACACTTACATAATCTTATATGCCACTGGTCGTCATTATACTCGTACCTAATGTTATACACCACTGGTCGTTCTTATACACCTACCTAATGTTATACACCACTGGTCGTTCTTATACTCGTACATACTGTTATACACCACTAGTCGTTCATATACACCTACATAATGTTTTATGCCACTGGTCGTTCATATACTCGTACATAATGTTATACACCACTGGTCGTTCTTATACACCTACATAATGTTATACACCACTCGTCGTTCTTATACACCTACCTAATGTTATACACAACTTGTCGTTCCTATACTCGTACCTAATGTTATACACCACTGGTCGTCCTTATACTCGTACCTAATGTTACGCACCACTGGTCGTTCTTATACACTGCCCTAATGTTATACACTAAACTGGTCGTTCTTATATACCTACCTAATATTATACACCACTGGTCTTCTTATACACCTACCTAATGTTATACGCCACTGGTCGTTCTTATACACCTACCTAATGTTATACACCACTGGTCGTTGTTATACACCTACCTAATGTTATACACCACTGGTCGTTCTTATACACCTACCTAATATTATACACCAATGGTCGTTCTTATACTCGTACATAATGTTATACACTAGTGGTCGTTCTTATACACCTACCTTATGTTACACATTACTGGTCGTTCTTATACTCGTACATAATGTTATACACCACTGGTCGTTCTTATACACCTACCTAATGTTATACACCACTGGTCGTTCTTATACACCTACCTAATGTTATACACCACTGGTCGTTCGTATTCCCGTACATAATGTTATACACCACTGCTCGTTCTTATACTCGTACCTAATGTTATACACAACTGGACGTTCATATACTCGTACCTAATATTATATGCCACTGGTCGTTCTTATATACCTACATATTGTTATACACCAATGGTCGTTCTTATACAGCTACCTATTGTTATACACCACTGGTCGTTCATATACAACTACCTATTGTTATACACCACTGGTCGTTCTTATACCCTTACATAATGTTATACACCACTGCTCGTTCTTATACACCTACCTAATGTTATATACCACTGGTCAATGTTATACACCTAACTAATGTTATACACCAATGGTCGTTTTTATAATCGTACCTAATGTTATACACCACCGATCGTTCATATACTCGTACCTAATGTTATATGCCATTGATCGTTCTCATACACCTACATAATGTTATACACTACTGGTCGTTCTTATACACCTACATAATGTTATACACTACTGGTCGTTCTTATACACCTACCTAATGTTATACACTACTGGTCGTTCTTATACACCTACATACTGTTATACCCTAGTGGTCGTTCTTATACACCTACATCATATTATACACTACTGGTCGTTCTTATACAACTTCCTAATGTTATACACTAGTGGTCGTTCTCATACACCTACATAATGTTATACGCTACAGGTCGTTCTTATACACCTACCTAATGTTATACACCACTGGTCGTTCATATACTCGTACATAATGTTATACACCACTGGTCGTTCTTATACTCCTACATAATGTTATACACTACTGGTCGTTCTTATACACCTACATAATGTTATACACCACTGGTCGTTCATACACTCGTACCTAATGTTATACACTACTGGTCGTTCTTATACATCTACCTAATGTTATACACTAGTGGTCGTTCTTATACACCTACATAATGTTATGCACTACTGGTCGTTCTTATACACCTACATAATGTTATATACTACTGGTCGTTCTTATACACCTACCTAATGTTATACACCGCTTGTCGTTCATATACTCGTACATAAAGTTATACACTACTGGTCGTTCTTATACACCTATATAATGTTATACACTACTAGCCGTTCTTATACACCAACCTAATGTTATATGTTATACGCTACTGGTCGTTCTTATACACTTACATAATGTTATACACTGCTGGTCGTTCTTATACACCTACCTAATGTTATGCACCACTGGTCGTTCATATACTCGTACCTAATGTTATACATCACTGGTAGTTCTTATACACCTACTTAATGTTATGCACCAAGTGTCGTTCTTATACTCGTATTTAATGTTATATGCCACTGGTCGTTCATATACTCGTACCTAATGTTATACACCACTGGTCGTTCTTATACTCGTACCTAATGTTATACACCACTGGTCGTTCTTATACACCTACCTAATGTTATGCACCACTGGACGTTCTTATACTCGTACGTAATGTTATACACCACTGGTCGTTCTTATACACCTACCTTATGTTATACACCACTGGTCGTTCTTATACTCGTATTTAATGTAATATGCCACTGGTCGTTCATATACTCCTACCTAATGATATACACCACTGGTCGTTTTTATACACCTACCTAATGTTATACATCACTGGTCGTTCTTATACTCGTACATAATGTTATACACCACTGGTCGTTCTTATACACCTACCTAATGTTATACACCACTGGTCGTTCTTATACCCGTACATAATGTTATACACCACTGGTCGTTCTTATACACCTACCTAATGTTATACACCACTGGTCGTTCATATACACCTACATAATGTTATACACCACTTGTCGTTCTTATACACCTACCTAATGTTATACACCACTGGTCGTTCCTATACTCGTACCAAATGTTATACACCACTGGTCGTCCTTATACTCGTACCTTATGTTATGCACCACTGGTCGTTCTTATATATTTACCTAATGTTAGACACTAAACAGGTCGTTCTTATGTACCTACCTAATGCTATACACCGCTGATCTTCTTATACACCTACCTAATGTTATAAACCACTGGTCGTTCTTATACACCTACATAATGTTATACACTACTGGTCGTTCTTATACACCTACCTAATGTTATACACTACTGGTCGTTCTTATATACCTACCTAATGTTATACACCACTGGTCGTTCTTATACACCTACCTAATTTTATACACCACTGGTCGTCCTTATACTCGTACCTAATGTTATGCACCATTGGTCGTTCTTATACACTTATCTAATGGTATACACTAAACTGGTCGTTCTTATATACCTACCTAATGTTATACACCACTGCTCGTTCTTATACACCTCCTAATGTTATACACCACTGGTCGTTCTTATACACCTACCTAATGTTATAAACCACTGGTCGTTCTTATACACATACCTAATGTTATACACCACTGGTCGTTCTTATACTCGTACATAATGGTATACACTAGTGGTCTTCTTATACACCTACCTAATGTTACACACCACTTCTAGTTCTTATACTCGTACATATTGTTATACACCACTGGTCGTTCTTATACACTTACCTAATGTTATATACCACTGGTCGTTCTTATACTAGTATTTAATGTTATATGTCACTGGTCGTTCATATACTCGTACCTAATGTTATACACCACTGGTCGTTCATATGCTCGTACCTAATGTTATATACCTCTGGTCGTACTTAAACACCTACCTAATGTAATATGCCACTGGTCGTTCGTACACTCGTACCTAATGTTATGCACCACTGGTCGTTCTTATACACCTACCTAATGTTATACACCGCTGGTCGTTCTTGTACTAGTATTTAATGTTATATGCCACTGGTCGTTCATATACTCGTACCTAATGTTATACACCACTGGTTGTTCATATACTCGTACCTAATGTTATACACCACTGGTCGTTCTTATATACCTACATAATGTTAAACACCACTGGTCGTTCTTATACCCGTACCTAATGTTATACACCACTGGTTATTCATATATTCGTACCTAATGTTATACACCACTGGTCGTTCTTATACACCTACCTAATGTTAAACACCACTAGTCGTTCTTATACTCGTACATAATGTTATACTCCACTGGTCGTTCATATACTCGTACATAATGTTATACATCACTGGTCGTTCTTATACACCTACCTAATGTTATACGCCACTGGTCGTTCTTATACACTTACATAATGTTATACACCACTGGTCGTTCATATCAGGGAGTACGTTCTCCCTGTTCGTATACACCTACCCAATGTTATACACCACTGGTCGTTCTTATACACCTACCTAATGTTAAACACCACTAGTCGTTCTTATAATCGTACATAATGTTATACACCACTGGTCGTTCATATACTCGTACATAATGTTATACATCATTGGTCGTTCTTATACACCTACATAATGATATATGCCACTGGTCGTCCTTATACTCGTACATGATGTTATACACCACTGGTCGTTCTTATACACCTACCTAATGTTATACACCACTGGTCGTTCTTATACACCTACCTAATGTTATACACCACTGGTCGTTCTTATACCCGTACATACTGTTATAGACCACTGGTCGTTCATATACACCTACATAATGTTATATGCCACTGGTCGTTCATTTACTCGTACCTAATGTTATACACCACTGGTTGTTCATATACTCGTACCTAATGTTATACACCACTGGTCGTTCTGATATACCTACATAATGTTAAACACCACTGGTCGTTCTTATACCCGTACCTAATGTTATACACTACTGGTTATTCATATACTCGTACCTAATGTTATACACCACTGGTCGTTCTTATACACCTACCTAATGTTAAACACCACTAGTCGTTCTTATACTCGTACATAATGTTATACTCCACTGGTCGTTCATATACTCGTACATAATGTTATACATCACTGGTCGTTCTTATACACCTACCTAATGTTATACGCCACTGGTCGTTCTTATACACTTACATAATGTTATACACCACTGGTCGTTCATATCAGGGAGTACGTTCTCCCTGTTCATATACACCTACCCAATGTTATACACCACTGGTCGTTCTTATACACCTACCTAATGTTAAACACCACTAGTCGTTCTTATAATCGTACATAATGTTATACACCACTGGTCGTTCATATACTCGTACATAATGTTATACATCACTGGTCTTTCTTATACACCTACATAATGATATATGCCACTGGTCGTCCTTATACTCGTACATGATGTTATACACCACTGGTCGTTCTTATACACCTACCTAATGTTATACACCACTGGTCGTTCTTATACACCTACCTAATGTTATACACCACTGGTCGTTCTTATACCCGTACATTCTGTTATACACCACTGGTCGTTCATATACACCTACATACTGTTATATGCCACTGGTCGTTCATATACTCGTACATAATGTTATACACCACTGGTCGTTCTTATACACCTATATAATGTTATACACCACTCGTCTTTTTTATACACCTACCTAATGTTATACACCACTTGTCGTTCCTATACTCGTCGTACCTAATGTTATACACCACTGGTCGTCCTTATACTCGTACCTAATGTTATGCACCACTGGTCGTTCTTATACACTTACCTAATGTTATACACTAAACTGGTCGTTCTTATATACCTATCTAATATTATACACCACTGGTCTTCTTATACACCTACCTAATGTTATAAACCACTGGTCGTTCTTATATACCTACCTAATATTATACACCACTGGTCGTTCTTATACTCGTACATAATGTTATACACCACTGGTCGTCCTTATACACCTACCTAATGTTATACACCACTGGTCGTTCTTATACACCTACCTAATGTTATACACCACTGGTCGTTCGTATACCCGTACATAATGTTATACACCACAGCTCGTTCTTATACTCGTACCTAATGTTATACACAACTGGACGTTCATATACTCGTACCTAATGTTATATGCCACTGGTCGTTCTTATATACCTACATATTGTTATACACCACTGGTCGTTCTTATACAGCTACCTATTGTTATACACCACTGGTCTTTCATATACAACTACCTATTGTTATACACCACTGGTCGTTCTTATACCCGTACATAATGTTATACACCACTGCTCGTTCTTATACACCTACCTAATGTTATACACCACTGGTCATTCTTATACACCTACCTAATGTTATACACCACTGGTCGTTTTTATATTCGTACCTAATGTTATACACCACTGATCGTTCATATACTCGTACCTAATGTTATATGCCACTGATCGTTCTTATACACCTACATAATGTTATACACTACTGGTCGTTCTTATACACCTACATAATGTTATACACTACTGGTCGTTCTTATACAACTACCTAATATTATACACTACTGGTCGTTCTTATACACCTACATAATGTTATACACTAGTGGTCGTTCTTATACACCTACATCATATTATACACTACTTGTCGTTCTTATACACCTTCCTAATGTTATACACTAGTGGTCGTTCTCATACATCTACATAATGTTATACACTACTGGTCGTTCTTATACACCTACCTAATGTTATACACCACTGGTCGTTGATATACTCGTACATAATGTTATACACTACTGGTCGTTCTTATACTCCTACATAATGTTATACACTACTGGTCGTTCTTATACACCTACATAATGTTATACACCACTGGTCGTTCATACACTCGTACCTAATGTTATACACCACTGGGCGTTCTTATACATCTACCTAATGTTACACACTAGTGGTCGTTCTTATACACCTACATAATGTTATACACTACTGGTCGTTCTTATACACCTACATACTGTTATATACTACTGGTCGTTCTTATACACCTACCTAATGTTATACACCGCTTGTCGTTCATATACTCGTACATAAAGTTATACACTACTGGTCGTTCTTATACACCTGCATAATGTTATACACTACTAGCCGTTCTTATACACCTACCTAATGTTATATGTTATACGCTACTGGTCGTTCTTATACACCTACATAATGTTATACACTACTGGTCGTTCTTATACACCTACCTAATGTTATGCACCACTTGTCGTTCTTATACTCGTATTTAATGTTATATGCCACTGGTCGTTCATATACTCGTACCTAATGTTATACACCACTGGTCGTTCTTATACTCGTACCTAATGTTATACACCACTGGTCGTTCTTATACACCTACCTAATGTTATGCACCACTGGACGTTCTTATATTCGTACATAATGTTATACACCACTGGTCGTTCTTATACACCTACCTTTTGTTATACACCACTGCTCGTTCTTATACTCGTATTTAATGTAATATGCCACTGGTCGTTCATATACTCGTACCTAATGTTATACACCACTGGTCGTTCTTATACACCTACCTAATGTTATACATAACTGGTCGTTCTTATACTCGTACATAATGTTATACACCACTGGTCGTTCTTATACACCTACCTAATGTTATACACCACTGGTCGTTCTTATACCCGTACATAATGTTATACGCTAGTGGTCGTTCTTATACACCTACCTAATGTTACACACCACTGGTAGTTCTTATCTTCGTACATATTGTTATACACCACTGGTCGTTCTTATACACCTACCTAATGTTATACACCACTGGTCGTTCTTATACACCTACCTAATGTTATACACCACTGGTCGTTCTTATACCCGTACATAATGTTATACACCACTGCTCGTTCTTATACTCGTACCTAATGTTATACAACACTGGACGTTCATATACTTGTACCTAATGTTATATACCACTGGTCGTTCTTATATATCTACATAATGTTATAGACCACTGTCCTTCTTATACACCTACCTAATGTTATACACCACTTGTCGTTCTTATACACCTACCTAATGTTATACACCACTGGTCGTTCCTATACTCGTACCTAATGTTATACACCACTGGTCGTTCTTATACACCTACCTAATGTTATACACTACTGGTCATCCTTATACTCGTACCTAATGTTATACACCACTGGTCGTTCTTATACACCTACCTAATGTTATACACCACTGGTCGTTCCTATACTCGTACCTAATGTTATACACCACTGGTCATCCTTATACACCTACCTAACGTTATACACCACTGGTCGTTCATATACACCTACCTATTGTTATACACCACTGCTCGTTCTTATACTCGTACCTAATGTTATACACCACTGATCGTTCATATAGTTGTACCTAATGTTATATGCCACTGATCGTTCTTATACACCTACAAAATGTTATACACCACTGGTTGTTCTTATACACCTATATAATGTTATACACCACTGGTCGTTCATATACTCGTACCTAATGTTACACACCACTGGTAGTTCTTATACTCGTACATATTGTTATACACCACTGGTCGTTCTTATACACCTACCTAATGTTATACACCACTGGTCGTTCTTATACACCTATCTAATGTTATACACCACTGGTCGTTCTTATACCCGTACATAATGTTATACACCACTGCTCGTTCTTATACTCGTACCTAATGTTATACAACACTGGACGTTCATATATTTGTACCTAATGTTATATACCACTGGTCGTTCTTATATACCTACATAATGTTATACACCACTGTCCTTCTTATACACCTACCTAATGTTATACACCACTGGTCGTTCTTATACACCTACCTAATGTTATACACCACTGGTCGTTCCTATACTCGTACCTAATGTTATACACTACTGGTCATCCTTATACTCGTACCTAATGTTATACACCACTCGTCGTTCTTATACACCTACCTAATGTTATACACCACTGGTCGTTCCTATACTCGTACCTAATGTTATACACCACTGGTCATCCTTATACACCTACCTAACGTTATACACCACTGGTCGTTCATATACACCTACCTATTGTTATACACCACTGGTCGTTCTTATACCCGTACATAATGTTATACACCACTGCTCGTTCTTATACTCGTACCTAATGTTATACACCACTGATCGTTCATATACTCGTACCTAATGTTATATGCCACTGATCGTTCTTATACACCTACATAATGTTATATACCACTGGTCGTTCTTATACACCTATCTAATGTTATACACCACTGGTCGTTCATATACTCGTACCTAATGTTATACACCACTGGTCGTTCATATACTCGTACATAATGTTATACACCACTGGTCGTTCATATACTCGTACCTAATGTTATGCACCACTGGTCGTTCATATACTCGTACATAATGGTATACACCCCTGGTCGTTCATATACTCGTACATAATGTTATACATCACTGGTCGTTCTTATACACCTACCTAATGTTATACACCACTGGTCGTTCCTATACTCGTACCTAATGTTATACACCACTGGTCGTCCTTATACTCGTATCTAATGTTATACACCACTGGTCGTTCTTATACCCGTATATAATGTTATACACCACTGGTCGTTCTTATACCCGTAACTTCTTGTGTCAAGTATACATTTCTGAGCATGAAGTTCGTATCTTTTTTTTATATGAGAATTACGTCTTTATGCTGTTGTTAATGGATCGATTAATGTTCCTCGATATAGTCATATAGCCAAACCATTATAGTAGAGCAGGCCTCTGAAAGTTACCAACTTGTCTTCTAATATCCGAATTGCTGTCTTGACGGGTACAAAACATGTTTTGGCAACACAACTATTTATTCCAGCTATAAATATTTAATTTCTATATAATTGCCAGCATCTCACTTTGTCACTGCACTTTCTCTGCAAATATAACGACCTCGTTAGAATAACACATATTGCGGGCAGTCTAAATGATATTGAATATACGTTAAAGAACACAATAAAACAAATTAAAGCATTTGTATCACCGACTGTGTTTTCTTTTCTTTCTTCGTGCCTGCAGATAGCAATTCGAACGCAATAAATATACAAACATTTATTGGATTTGCGCGGAAAATACTTTCTTCTGGTTAAACTCAGAAGAAAGTATTTTCCGCGCAACTCCAATATATTTTGGATTCTGAAGATATATTCCCGAGAGGAGAAATTACGGAAACCGATTTCCATATTTGTTTATATTATATATATTCTCTACTAAACATGAGTTATTTGTATTCACTGTTTGTTTACGTGGAATTTCTTGGGCGGCATGGTCACGAATTTAAAATTGAGAAGAAAAAAAAGCAGCATTACTGAATATGCAAATAGTGAAAACGGCAATTAATGACTTTTAGGCCTTTTATACAATATGTTAATTTAAAATTTGCATTATTTTTTCTCTGACATATTTAGCAGTTCTATACAACTTCTTCTTGTTTTTTGTAGAATGTTCGTTATGACTATTTTGGGTCTTGCTTACTTTTACATAAAATCTCGGTAATTAAAGATACTATGGCTTTGGACATTGGTGGGTTGTACCTCACGCAAACGGAAGCTTGGTTTACTACCAACTTCAAACTCGTGAAACATGGCTGGAAACCGGTATATAAGGTATAGGTTTCTCTCCTTATATAGGGGTTTACGCCACAAGTTTGAATTGTAAATCAAGCGTAAAACTCCTCCCATTTGCTACCAGCCTTATAGACAGCTATAGTATCTTTAAGTGGTATCATGTACTTAGGAAAATATTAGACGTGTTTTGGTGCGGGTTTAAGTTTCAGTGTCATTCTTCTGTAACATGGCATTACACCTGTATATAAGGATAAAAGCTTCTACCAGAGAATTATTTTCAATCCGTCATTCGTTGTAGCACATAAAAAACTTCACATTCTCAACACGGGATACGAACTCGAGACCTCCGGATCAGCATGCATTACCACTAGGCTATAGTGACTGCAATCTCATTAAAATCAGATCCAAAATATTCGCTCCACTACTTTCAAATAGCGGAAAGTAGTGGAGCGAATATTTTGGATCTGATTTTAATGAGATTGTAGTGACTGGTGATTAAGAAATTTTCATTCTATATATTCTTATTGTAATAGACTCGGATGTTGTTTCATCAACCAAATATACTTGCAGATGATTTCTCAACTTCCACCATTCAAATCACATTGTGTGGAAAAATCGATAAACCGTGACGGTATAGAAGCCTCTGCTCAAAAGTTGCATGAGTCAACGGAGGTCATACTCGCTATTGACTGTGTCGATATTGTGTGACCTTCTAGTGTGAGGGGAGTTAACGGATGTCATACTGGCAATTGACTGTGCCAATACTGTGTGACTGTCTAGTGTGAGGGGAGTTAACGGAGGTCATACTCGTTGCCTGTGTCGATATTGTGTAACTGTCTAGTGTGAGGGAAGTAAACGGAGGTCATACTCGCTATTGACTGTGTCGATATTGTGTAACTGTCTAGTGTGAGGGGAGTTAACGGAGGCCATACTCGCTATTGACTGTGCCAATACTGTGTGACTGTCTAGTGTGAGGGGAGTTAACGAAGGTCATACCCGCTATTGACTGTGTCGATATTGTGTGACTGTCTAGAGTGAGGGGAGTTATCGGAGGTCACGCTCGCTATTGACCCTGCCGATATAATGTGACTGTCCATGGTGATGGGAGTTAACGGAGGTCATACTCGTTGCCTGTGTCGATATTGTGTAACTGTCTAGTGTGAGGGAAGTAAACGGAGGTCATACTCGCTATTGACTGTGTCGATATTTTGTGACTGTCTAGAGTGAGGGGAGTTAGCGGAGGTCACGCTCGCTATTGACCCTGCCGATATTGTGTGACTGTCCATGGTGATGGGAGTTAACGGAGTTCATACTCACTATTGACTGTGCCAGTAGTGTGTGACTGTCTAGTGTGAGGAAAGTTAACAGAGGTCATACTCGCTATTGACTGTGCCAGTAGTGTGTGACTGTCTAGTGTGAGGAAAGTTAACGGAGGTCATACTAGATATTGACCCTGCCGATATTGTGTGACTGTCCATGGTGATGGGAGTTAACAGAGCTATTGACTGTGCCAGTAGTGTGTGACTGTCTAGTTTGAGGAAAGTTAACGGAGGTCATACTCGCTATTGACCCTGCCGATATTGTGTGACTGTCCATGGTGATGGGAGTTAACAGAGGTCATACTCACTATTGACTGTGCCAGTAGTGTGTGACTGTCTAGTGTGAGGAAAGTTAACGGAGGTCACTCGCTATTCACCCTGCCGATATTGTGTGACTGTCCATGGTGATGGGAGTTAACAGAGGTCATACTCACTATTGACTGTGCAAGTATTGTGTGACTGTCTAGTGTGAGGAAAGTTAACGGAGGTCATACTCGCTATTGACCCTGCCGATATTGCGTGACTGTCCATGGTGATTGGAGTTAACAGAGGTCATACTCACTATTGACTGTGCCGGTATTGTGTGACTGTCTAGTGTGAGGAAAGTTAACGGAGGTCATACTCACTATTGACTGTGCCGGTATTGTGTGACTGTCTAGTATGAGGGAAGTTAACGGAGGCCATACTCGCTATTGACTGTGCCGGTATTGTGTGACTGTATAGTATGAGGGAAGTTAACGGAGGTCATACTCACTATTGACTGTGCCGGTATTGTGTGACTGTCTAGTATGAGGGAAGTTAACGGAGGTCATACTCACTATTGACTGTGCCGGTATTGTGTGACTGTCTAGTATGAGGGAAGTTAACGGAGGCCATACTCGCTTTTGACTGTGCCGGTATTATGTGACGGTCCAGTGTGAGTGGAGTCAAATGTGATGCTCGCTATTGACTGTGCTTATATTGTGCGACTGTCCATTGTGAGAGGAGTTAATGCATGTCATAGTCGGTATTGACGGTGCCAATATTGTGTGACTATCTAGTGTGAGGGGAGTTAACGGAGGTCATACTCGCTATTGACTGTGCCAATATTTTGGGGCTGGCCAGTGTGAGGGGAGTTAATGCATGTCATAGTCGGTATTGACGGTGCCAATATTGTGTGACTGTCTAGTGTGTGGGAGTTAACGGAGGTCATACTCGCTATTGACTGTGCCGGTATTGTGTGACTGTCTAGTATGAGGGAAGTTAACGGAGATCATACTCGGTATTGACTGTGCCAATATTTTGGGGCTGGCCAGTGTGAGGGGGAGTTAACGGAGGTCATACTCGCTATTGACTGTGCCAATATTGTGTGACTGTCTAGTGTGAGGGGAGTTAACGGAGGTCATACTCGCTATTGACATATTGTGTTACTGTCTAGTGTGAGGGGAGTTAACGGAGGTCATACTCGCTATTGACGGTGCCAATATTGTGTGACTGTCTAGTGTGAGGGGAGTTAACGGAGGTCATACTCGCTATTGACATATTGTGTGACTGTCTAGTGTGAGGGGAGTTAACGGAGGTCATCCTCGCTATTGACATATTGTGTGACCGCCTAGTGTGAGGGTAGTTAACGGAGGTCATCCTCGCTATTGACATATTGTGTGACCGCCTAGTGTGAGGGTAGTTAACGGAGGTCATCCTCACTATTGACTGTGCCAGTATTGTGTGACTGTCTAGTGTGAGTGTAGTTGTAAATTCATGTCCAGATGTTGATTATTTTTTCTTGAGTGAAATGTTTTCTTTTGTTGATTTTGTCTGTAAGAGTAAAATAATTCACATAAAAATTTTTTTTTTATTATTTTCCTCAATGGTCAAAACATTTTGGAAATGATGCAATGTGCGTTTTTAAAGTCGTCAGTATAGTTTATTTTAAGTGTAAGCCGTTCATAATTAACATTTTTATAATCTATATTTTTAGAGCTATGGAATTAAAAAGGATTTTTCTTTTTCTCTTTTTAAGCCAATACTGCGAATGAAATATACTTCTCTCCCGTGGCAGTTATATCAAACTCGGTCGCGAGATTCATATTACAAATCTTATTTAGGAATCATTTTCAATATTTGCGGAAATGTTCGATTTTTAGCTAGTATAACGAAGAGCTAGTAATACCCTAGCGTCGTTGTCGCTGTATATATGGTAACTGAAATATCTAGCAGCTTGACATATATTGGACATTGGACGTTGGACTTTGGACATTGTCGAATGTCCAGTATCAAACTAATTTGGCTTCGGACATTCGACCGGACTGTCTAGTTTGAAGGGAGTTAACGACCGGAATATCCAATATCAAAAACTAAATTGACTTTGGACATTGACGAATCTCCAATATTAAAATAATGTTGATATTATACATTCGAGCCGAATCTCCAATACCGAATCTCAAATATCAAAATAATTTTGATATTGGAGATTCGGCTCGAATGTCAAAAGTCAAATTAATTTGATATTGAAGATTTGGTTCGAGCCGAATCTCCAATACCGAATCTCAAAATAATATGATATTGGAGATTCGGCTCGAATGTCCAAAGTCAAATAATTTGATATTGGAGATTTGGATCGAATGTCCAAAGTCAAATTAATATGATATTGTAGATTCGCCAATGTCCAAAGTCAAATTATTTTGATATTGGAGTTTTGTTTCAAATGTCCAGTGTCAAATTATTTAGTTACTGGTGATTCCGTTCGAATGTCCAAAGTCAAATTATTTTTATATTAGACATTCGCCAATGGCCAAAGTCCAATGTCCAATATATTTCTAAATTTATGTTGCTGAAATATCTTTGGTTAAATGCTCTTTTAAGAGAAGCAATTAACATGCGGTAATCTGGCAATGACATTTCAGTATTCAATAGATGGCAATAGGGGAGCACGAAGGCAATTGCATATAAGTACTATATAAAATAAACTTATCTTTCAATTATAAACTATTATTTCAGCTAGCAGACCCCACCCAAAGATTTTTTTATTATCTTCCAATAAGTTTCCCTGTATGTTCAGTAAACTATTCTGAAAATGTGAGGAGGAAATAAATTAAGTTCTCAAGATCCGATATGCTTGTTGAAAATGGGGAAGAAATTTTAAATTGGCTCAAAATAAGTGAGTCCCAAAAATGAATCCCATAATGCCTTCAGTAAGCTATTCCGAAAATTTGAGGTCATTCAGTGGAATTAAATAGCAGACGAGAACGATGACGACGTTAGGATGGTGACACTAGTATTTCGTGTTTTTTCCAAAACATACAGGCTAAAAATCGAACATTTACGCAAATAATTATATTGAAAATGTCATATATATAACATTTGCAGTATGAATCTCACGACGGAGTTGACATAACTACCACAGGAGAGAAGTATCTTTCGTCCGTAGTAGTGGTTTAAAAGGAGAAAAAAACAATCCTTCTTAATTCCAAAGCTTTAACATTGTTTAATGCAGCACAGGCCACTCTAATGCAGTATCGATGTGTTTTGACCATCATTTCTGTTAATTTGGCTGTCTAAGATATCTCTATGTTTAACGGCAACACATGTGACAAGAAGCATTTACCACTTTTAATTACGTGTGCATGCACTTTTACTTTACTACCGTAAAACGGAAAATCTAGAAAACAGTTCGGACATTTGGTGTGAATTAGTACATTCCATAGTAGGGTTGAACGACTGTCTTCGATGTTTGATTAAACGCTTTGAAAAGAAATTATTCGCCAACATACTTGACAATATACCTTTTTTCCATCCAAAAACTGCAGCACCGGATACTCCTCAAACGGTGCTCAAAATGCAGTCGCCAGCACCATTAGTGCGTTTGGTGGGCGTGTTTTCTATAGCTGTTTTCGAAGGTCTTTGATTAATGTATTTACTTAGCAACGCCTTGAATCACAAAAATTTAAGAAATGCTATTGATCAACTGGCTACATAGCCCAGTGGTAAAGCACTGCAATTTTGAAGGTTCGAATCTCGCACAGTTAATAACATTTTTCAGTGAATAGGTGTGCATTTGTGGTGTAGCTTCGTCGATCGCATGTTAAGAAATGAAAAAGCTTCTCTAAACAACTTCCTTATATGTTTTCAGATTGAATATGTTGTAAACTAAGCGTTAAATCCCTTCAATTTGATTTAATTACACGCTGTCAAGCTTTCAAACGACTATAGTAACTGAAACCATCAACTACGGCATAGGACACAATACTGAATGTTCTATACCTGCTTAATATACGATCAGGAAACGTTAAAAACATGTTATGTAACGTTTATTTTCAAGAGCAATTTAAAATAATATAAATAAGGCAGAGCCTCATAGCGAGCTCAACTCCAAAACCCACTGGCACTGAACTGAAAATGAAAACAAGTTATGCATCATAAACTGACATTGGTCCAGACCATATCTCTAGCAACACTGTGCTAAACAACTGGCTCCTGGGCTACGCGTGATATTCCAAACATCCATTAATTCGGGACAATTCCTAAAAGAGTGGCGAAATGCGTTAATTGCTCCAATTTTCAAGAAAGAGAACGTACACATCCCAGAGAACTATCGGCCCGTATAACTAACCAGAGTTTCATGCAATCTGCTCAAACACATCATCTTCAGACACATTCTCATACACCTAGTAAACAGCAGAATACTTACATCCCATCAGCATGGCTTCAGGTCTGGGTAGTGGCAACTATTAGCAACCGTGTATGAACTACTACAGAAGTATGACGCTGGCATCCAAATATACATGATCATACCAGTCTTCTCGAAGGTTGTCGATACAGTCCCGCACGAGACGCTTCTGGCCAAGATGAAGAACTATGGCGTAGACGGACCCCTAAACACCTGGATTCGTAATTTCCTGACTCAACGACATATATAAGTTTTAGTAGAAGGAGAGTACTCGGACCCAGTCACAGTAGAATGCGGTGTCCATCAGGGTACAGTCATGGGTTCTTTACTCTTCCTGTTATATCAACGACCTCCCTGAATCTGTTATAGATCATAGGTGCGACTATGTGCACATGACAGCCTGCTCTATAGGGTCATAACAACCAGGGAGGATCATCTCATACTTCAAGACGATTTGAATGCATTAAAAGACTGGGCTGATAACTGGGGCGTGCAATTTAATGCTAAAATGTGCTACATCATGAGTCATGAGCAAAAACTACTCCATGAATGACTATATCCTCCAACAAGTCAAGGAAAACCCTACCTCGGAGTAACCATTTCTCAAGATTTGAAGTGGGATGCACACATAGCAATCAACTTCAAAAAGGCCAACTCACCCTCTGGTCATGAAAAGCAACCTTAAGTACTGTCCTAAGTCTTGCAGAAGATCAGCGTACCTAGCATTAGTGAGATCTCCACTGGAATTTAGCTCCACAGTCTGGGATCCTTATTACAAGAAGGACATCAACATATTAGAAAAAGTCTAACGCCAAACTGCTTGGTTTGTCTCCGGTGACTGCAAGTCACGCGAGGAGGGATGTGTCACCAGAATGTTATCCGACCTGAAGCTACCGTTGAGCCAAGACAGAAGGAGGATAAATCGACTTTCTTCTGCAAGGTGGTTGAGGGGCTGGTGCCAGCTTTCAAATGCCAAGATCGTATTCCTGAAAGACATAAACGCCGTATCAAGGGAAAAGAAAAGTGATTACCAAACTATTAACAGTATAAACAAATCAGGTCATAAACCATTCTAAATGCTTCAAATCATTTTCGCAATGTGAAAACGATCAATACAAAAACTATTTCTTCCCCAAAACAATTATTAATTGTGACCATCTTTAAGACAGTTTCGTGTGTGCGCCATCATTGGAGAGCTTCAAATCAGCTCTCGTAACGAGCTACTAACAGCAACAGCCTCTCTCCTGGTGCCCTACATTGTACAGATTCAGATTCAGATTAAAATTTAGACCCAACATCGTGATTTGTTCACACCCTAGGCTATATGATTGCATGATATATAAACAGTTACAGTTTCATCTCATTATCTGAAATACCTTATTGGAATGAACACAACAATACATAACATTGACATGTGACCTTTATTATTTTAAGTAACCATATAGGCCTTAGGTAAAACGTACTTCTTGTGAACTCAGACCACTTTTTTCAAAATACGTACGTAGACCATCCCCTTTCCACAAACTCTTGTCAAATTATTGGGGTGGGGGTGTCCTGGTCTCCTTGTTCCTATGATCCTTTCTAAAAGCGGTTGCAAGTTGATTGTCAAACCATCCGTTGCAGATTATTAATGCTGAGCTCTACGTAAAGCAGAATTGTCATAAACAACCAAAAACAATGGAGAGTCGACACATGTATTGTTTTCTTGGACATTCAGGACGTCTTGGCATGCAGCATATCTTAGGAAGAAAGGGCACTGAAATAATAAAAGATGTATAAAACAAAGCTATACCGGAATCAGCAACCGCGACTGATAGCATTTGCAAATTCGAAACCCACGTTATGAATAGTTAATTGTCGTGTTGGAGTGTCATCGACATGTTCTCGCCTTTTCTAGTCTCATTTATTTGACGTCTGTGGTGCTTTTTGTTTTTTTACACATGCACGTACATGCATGTAGTACGCACACTGTCACAGGACGGCCTATATCAAAATTCGTCTCGCTGTTCGTAGACGTTATTTTATGCACTACGGTAGCCTTTCCCTATCCTGGTATTGAGGACTGTGGTAACAGGTTGTACTAGATTTACAAAGCTGTTTCTGGAGTAACTGGCAGATCAATTCATTCTTTTTTATCAGACTTTACTGTAAAATCTTGGTCTTACTAAAAATGCCTACCTACGTTTTTCAGTGCAATTATACCTATTATACCTTCAATGGATTTCTTTATTATTTACACTGTCTTGTTTTATAGGGATGACAGTAGGGTAAGTGTGAGGTTTGGTGCACCCTAGAACCGGTTTAAACCCCCAGTGGCCTAATTTGCCACTGACCGTTCCAAGGCGGTAGCCCTATTGTCAACCCTTTTGTGTTTGTGATGTCGTTTGCATTTATATTACTTTTGCCTTCTTGTTTGTCTGTTTGAGTGTTTGTTTCTGTGTTTTGTGGTTGACTGTCCTTCTTGAATGCTGCTTTCCCTATCCGATCATTTTATATTTCTTTGAATAGTCATCAATAATGATAATGATAATGGATAACGCCGGAATAGAAATTTCGTTTATGTACAAATTTAATATATAGATAGGAGTGAATTAGCCTAATTATGTGTGTCATAAGTATCCAGTTTTGTTGTATCAATGCTAAATCAAAGGGTTCTCCCCAGACATGTTTTCCATGTCGCGTGCGACCTGCGCCCGACATGCCTTTAATTGAGCAACTAACAATTAACGTTTTAATAACACTTAAAATATGTGAATATTAAGTTAGATATCTTTCAATTGTTCAGCCAAATACGAGTCGTTTAAGCAATATATACTGGGAACTGCAAAACTGATAGAATACTTTTCTAGCTTGGTATGGCCTTTCTCCAATAGCACAGATCGATATTGACGTCACAAAATAAGACTTTAAATTTCATGAAAATATCGTGCCATTGAACAATAAAAGGAAACCAATTTCAACAGATTCCCGATCTGTTTTCAGACAAAAGCATACATATGTGTACGAAAGAAATATATTTTTAGCAATGTTAAGCAATCTTAGACCGTGCTATTGACCTTTGTTTTTCCAACCAAACATTTGCCCTTAAACAGCTGCTTGTGCCCAATGTTCCAGAACTGTTTTAATTCATAAGAATGTCTGTCTAGTGAGTATGTTCCATCGAATACCACTCCACCACATCCTAAAAGAGTAAAAATGCAATATTTTATAGTGGTAACAGGTTTTCTGCTAGTAACAGATGAATTTCAAATACATGTTTTCTTTGTTAGTATCTTTTTTTATTATTATTACCGCTGATTACACATGTATAACAACACGATTTGTTGGGTTGGGACTATTCTCAATTTCACAGTGGATTGTGAAACGTTGTTACTGGTTCATGACTGCAGATAAGAAAGACTCGTTAACTTCGTTCGTTTATAACCGCACATCTTTATTTAAACATCTTACTTTCACAACATTCAAAACAGACATTTCATGAAAATGCGTATAACATATCATGTTGTATTATTCAAAACAATCATACCATACACGCATATCATTTAATATAATGGAATTCATGCATATGCAAATTCATATTGTGTATAAGCAACTATTTTATATCAAAATCATTTAACACTGATATTACATGCACTTATATTATATATCTTTCAATATCACCACATCTGTCTCCTTAATATTAACGAATAGCGTGTATACTACAGACACAGTTCTAGCGTGTATACTACAGACACCGCTTTAACGTGTATACTACAGACACAGCTATAACCTGTATACTACAGAGACAGCTCTAACATGTATACTACAGACACAACTCTAACATGTATACTACAGACACAGTTCTAACATGTATACTACAGACACAGCCCTAGCGTGTATACTACAGACACAGTTCAAACACGTGTATACTACAGACACAACTCTAACGTGTATACTACACACTCAGCTCTAACGTGTATACTACAGACACAGCTCTAGCGTGTAAACTACAGACACAGCTCTAGCGTGTATACTACAGACACAGCTCTAGTGTGTATACTACAGGCACAGCTCTAGCGCGTAAACTACAGACAAAGCTCTAGCGCGTGTATACTGCAGACACAGCTCTAGCGTGTATACAACAGACAAAATTCTAACGTGTATACTACAGACAAAGCTCTAGCGTGTAAACTACAGACACAGTTCTAGCGTGTATACTACAGACACAGCTCTAACGGGTATACTACAGACACAGCTCTAGCGTGTATACTACAGACAAAGACTACATACAGAGCCCTAACGTGTTTACTACTGATACAGCTACATGTATAACGTGTATACTACAGACACAGCTCTAGCGTGCAAACTACATACACAGTTCTAGCGTGTATACTACAGACACAGTTCTAGCATGTATAATATGTATACTACAGACACAGCTCTAGCGTGTATACTACAGACAAAGCTCTATCGTGTATACTACAGACACAGCTCTAGCGTGTATACTACAGACACAGCTCTTACGGGTATACTACAAACACAGCTCTAGCGTGTATACTACAGACAAAGACTACATACAGAGCCCTAACGTGTTGACTACTGATACAGCTCTAGCGTGTTTACTACAGACACAGTTCTAGCGTGTATACTACAGACACAGCTCTAGCGTGTAAACTACATACACAGCTCTAGCGCGTATACTACAGACAAAGACTACATACAGAGCCCTAACGTGTTTACTACTGATACAGCTCTGACGTGTATACTACAGACACAGTTCTAGCGTGTATACTACAGACACAGCTCTAGTGTGTAAACTACATACACAGCTCTAGCGTGTATACTACAGACAAAGACTATATACAGAGCCCTAACGTGTTGACTACTGATACAGCTCTAACGCGTATACTACAGACACAGCTCTAGTGTGTATACTACAGACACATCCTACAGACACAGTTCTAACGTGTAAACTACAAACAGAGCTCTAGCGTGTATACTACAGACAAAGCTCTAAAGTGTATACTACAGACACAGCTCTAGCGTGTTTACTACAGACAAAGCTTTACCGTGTATACTACAGACATAGCACTAACGTGTATACTACAGACAAAGCTCTAACGTGTATACTACAAACACAGATCTGGCGTGTATACTACAGACAAAGCTCTAACGTGTATACTACAGACACAGTTCTTACGTGTATACTACAGACACAGCTCTAACGTGTATACTACAGACACAGTTCTAGCGTGTATACTACAGACACAACTCTAGCGTGTAAACTACAGACACAGCTCTAGCGTGTATACTACAGACAAAGCTCTAAAGTGTATACTACAGACACAGCTCTAGCGTGTATACTACAGACAAAGCTTTACCGTGTATACTACAGACATAGCACTAACGTGTATACTACAGACAAAGCTCTAACGTGTATACTACAAACACAGATCTGGCGTGTATACTACAGACAAAGCTCTAACGTGTATACTACAGACACAGTTCTTACGTGTATACTACAGACACAGCTCTAACGTGTATACTACAGACACAGTTCTAACGAGTATACTACAGACACAGCTCTAACGTGTATACTACAGACACAGCTATAACGTGTATACTACAGACAAAGCTCTAGCGTGTATACTACAGACACAGCTGTAACGTGTATACTACAGACAAAGCTCTAACGTGTATATTACAAACACAGCTCTGTCGTTTTTACTACAGACAAAGCTCTAAAGTGTATACTACAGACAAAGCTCGTACGTGTACACAGCTCTGGCGTGTATACTACAGACAAAGCTCCAACGTGTATATTACAGACACAGTTTTAATGTGTGTATACTACAGACACAGCTCAGGCGTGTATACTACAGACAAAGCTCCAACGTGTATATTACAGACACAGTTTTAACGTGTATACTACAGACACAGCTCTGGCGTGTATACTACCGACACAGTTCTAACGTGTATACTACAGACAAAGGTCTAACGTGTATACTACAGCCACAGTTCTAACGTGTGTATTACAGACACAGCTATAACGTGTGTACTACAGACACAGTTCGAACTTGTATACTACAGACAAAACTCTAACGTGTATAATACAGACACAGCTCTAACGTGTATACTACAAACACAGCTCTGACGTGTATACTACAGACAAAGCTCTGGCGTGTATACTACAGACAAAGCTCTGGCGTATATAATACAGGCAAAGCTCTAACGTGTATACTACATGCACAACTCTAACGTGTATACTACAGACACAGCTCTAACGTGTATACTACAGACAAAGCTCTAACGTGTATACTACAGAAACAGCTCTAACGTTTATACTACAGACACAGCTCTGACGTGTATACTACAGACAAAGCTCTGGCGTGTATACTACAGACACAACTCTAACGTGTATACTACAGACACAGCTCTAACGTTTATACTACAGACACAGTTCTAGCGTGTATACTACAGACACAACTATAACGTGTGTACTACAGACAAAGCTCAACGTGTGTAGTACAGACACAGTTTTAACGTGTGTACTACAGACAAAGCTCTAACGTGTGTACTACAGACACAGCTATGACGTGTGTACTACAGACACAGCTCTAACGTGTATACTACAGGCAAAGCTCTAACGTGTATACTACAGACACAGCTCTAACGTTTATACTACAGACACAGTTCTAGCATGTATACTACAGACACAACTATAATGTGTGTACTACAGACAAAGCTCTAACGTGTGTACTACAGACACAGTTCTAACGTGTGTACTACAGACAAAGCTCTAACGTGTGTACTACAGACACAGCCATGACGTGTGTACTACATACACTGCTCTAACGTGTGTACTACAGACAAAGCTCTAACGTGTGTATTACAGACAAAGCTCTAACGTGTGTACTACAGACAAAGCTCTAACGTGTATACTACAGACAATGCTCTAACGTGTGTACTACAGACACAGCTCTGACGTGTGTACTACGGACACAGTTCTAACGTGTGTACTACGGACACAGCTCTGGCGTGTATACTACGGACAAAGCTCTAACGCGTATACTACAGATACAGCTCTAACGCGTATACTACAGACAAGGCTCTAACGCGTATACTACAGACAAAGCTCTAACGCGTATACTACAGACAAGGATCTAACGCGTATACTACAGACAAAGCTCTAACGCGTATACTACAGACAATGCTCTAACGTGTATACTACAGACACAGCTCTAACGCGTATATTACAGACACAGCTCTATCCCGTATACTACAGACAAAGCCCTAACGTGTATACTACAGAAAAAGCTTTAACGTGTATACTACAGACACAGCTCTAAAATGTATACTACAGACAAAGCTTTAACGTATATACTACAGACAAAGCTCTAACGTGTATACTACAGACAAAGCTCTAGCGTGTATACTACAGACAAAGACTACATACAGAGCCCTAACGTGTTTACTACTGATACAGCTCTAACGTGTATACTACAGACACAGCTCTAGCGTGTAAACTACATACACAGTTCTAGCGTGTATACTACAGACACAGTTCTAGCGTGTATAATATGTATACTACAGACACAGCTCTAGCGTGTATACTACAGACAAAGCTCTAACGTGTATACTACAGACAAATCTCTATCGTGTATACTACAGACACAGCTCTAGCGTGTATACTACAGACCAGCTCTAACGGGTATACTACCTACAAATCTCTAAAGTGTATATTACAAACACAGCTCTGTCATTTTTACTACAGACAAAGCTCTAAAGTGTATACTACAGACAAAGCTCTTACGTGTACACATCTCTGGCGTGTATACTACGGACAAAGCTCCAACGTGTATATTATAGACACAGTTTTAACGTCTATACTACAGACACAGCTCTGGCGTGTATACTACAGACAAAGCTGTAACGTGTATACTACAGACACAGTTTTAACGTGTATACTACAGACAAAGGTCTAACGTGTATACTACAGCCACAGTTCTAACGTGTGTACTACAGACACAGCTATAACACGTGTACTACAGACAAGGGTCTAACGTGTATACTACAGCCACAGTTCTAACGTGTATACTACAGGCACAGCTCTAACGTGTATACTAGAGGCAAAGCTCTAACGTGTATACTACAGGCACAGCTCTAACGTGTATACTACAGGCAAAGCTCTAACGTGTATACTACAGACACAGCTCTAATGTGTATACTACAGACACAGCTTTAACGTGTATACTACAGGCAAAGCTCTAACGTGTATACTACAGACACAGTTCTAGCGTGTATAATATGTATACTACAGACACAGCTCTAGCGTGTATACTACAGACAAAGCTCTAACGTGTATACTACAGACAAATCTCTATCGTGTATACTACAGACACAGCTCTAGCGTGTATACTACAGACCAGCTCTAACGGGTATACTACAAACACAGCTCTAGCGTGTATACTACAGACAAAGACTACATACAGAGCCCTAACGTGTTTACTACTGATACAGCTCTAACGTGTATACTACAGACACAGCTCTAGCGTGTAAACTACATACACAGCTCTAGCGTGTATACTACAGACAAAGACTACATACAGAGCCCTAACGTGTTGACTACTGATACAACTCTAACGTGTATACTACAGACACAGCTCTAGTGTGTATACTACAGACACGTCCTAGAGACACTGTTCTAACGTGTTAACTACAAACACAGCTCTAGCGTGTATACTACAGACACAGCTCTAACCTGTATACTACAGACACAGTTCTAGCGTGTATACTACAGACACAACTCTAGCGTGTAAACTACAGACACAGCTCTAGCGTGTATACTACAGACAAAGCGCGAAAGTGTATACTACAGACACAGCTCTAGCGTGTATACTACAGACAAAGCTTTATCGTGTATACTACAGACACAGCACTAACGTGTATACTACAGACAAAGCTCTAACGTGTATACTACAAACACTGATCTGGCGTGTATACTACAGACAAAGCTCTAACGTGTATACTACAGACACAGTTCTAACGTGTATACTACAGACACAGCTCTAACTTGTATACTACAGAAACAGTGCTAACGTGTATACTACAAACACAGCTTTAACGTGTATACTACAGACACAGCTATAACGTGTATACTACAGACAAAGCTCTAGCGTGTATACTACAGACACAGCTGTAACGAGTATACTACCTACAAATCTCTAAAGTGTATATTACAAACACAGCTCTGTCATTTTTACTACAGACAAAGCTCTAAAGTGTATACTACAGACAAAGCTCTTACGTGTACACATCTCTGGCGTGTATACTACAGACAAATCTCCAACGTGTATATTATAGACACAGTTTTAACGTCTATACTACAGACACAGCTCTGGCGTGTATACTACAGACAAAGCTGTAACGTGTATACTACAGACACAGTTCTAACGTGTATACTACAGACAAAGGTCTAACGTGTATACTACAGCCACAGTTCTAACGTGTGTACTACAGACACAGCTATAACGCGTGTACTACAGACAAGGGTCTAACGTGTATACTACAGCCACAGTTCTAACGTGTATACTACAGGCACAGCTCTAACGTGTAAACTAGAGGCAAAGCTCTAACGTGTATACTACAGGCACAGCTCTAACGTGTATACTACAGGCAAAGCTCTAACGTGTATACTACAGACACAGCTCTAACGTGTATACTACAGACACAGCTCTGACGTGTATACTACAGACAAAGCTCTGGCGTGTATACTACAGACAAAGCTCTGGCGTGTATACTACAGACACAGCTTTAACGTGTATACTACAGGCAAAGCTCTAACGTGTATACTACAGGCAAAGCTCTAACGTGTATACTACAGACAAAGCTCTAACGTGTGTACTACAGAAACAGACACAGCTCTGACGTGTGTACTACAGACAAAGCTCTAACGTGTATACTACAGACAAAGCTCTAACGTGTGTACTACAGACACAGCCATGACGTGTGTACTACAGACACAGCTCCAACGTGTATATTATAGACACAGTTTTAACGTCTATACTACAGACACAGCTCTGGCGTGTATACTACTGACAAAGCTGTAACGTGTATACTACAGACACAGTTCTAACGTGTATACTACAGACAAAGGTCTAACGTGTATACTACAGCCACAGTTCTAACGTGTGTACTACAGACACAGCTATAACGCGTGTACTACAGACAAGGGTCTAACGTGTATACTACAGCCACAGTTCTAACGTGTATACTACAGGCACAGCTCTAACGTGTATACTAGAGGCAAAGCTCTAACGTGTATACTACAGGCACAGCTCTAACGTGTATACTACAGGCAAAGCTCTAACGTGTATACTACAGACACAGCTCTAACGTGTATACTACAGACACAGCTCTGACGTGTATACTACAGACAAAGCTCTGGCGTGTATACTACAGACAAAGCTCTGGCGTGTATACTACAGACACAGCTTTAACGTGTATACTACAGGCAAAGCTCTAACGTGTATACTACAGGCAAAGCTCTAACGTGTATACTACAGACAAAGCTCTAACGTGTGTACTACAGAAACAGACACAGCTCTGACGTGTGTACTACAGACAAAGCTCTAACGTGTGTACTACAGACAAAGCTCTAACGTGTATACTACAGACATAGCTCTAACGTGTGTACTACAGACACAGCTATGACGTGTGTACTACAGACACAGCTCTGACGTGTGTACTACAGACACAGTTCTAACGTGTATACTACAGACACAGCTCTGGAATGTATACTACAGACAAAGCTCTAACGCGTATACTACAGACAAAGCTCTAACGCGTATACTACAGACAAAGCTATAACGCGTATACTACAGATAAGGATCTAACGCGTATACTACAGACAAAGCTCTAACGCGTATACTACAGACAATGCTCTGACGCGTATACTACAGACACAGCTCTAACGCGTATATTACAGACACAGCTCTATCCCGTATACTACAGACAAAGCCCTAACGTGTATATTACAGACAAAGCTTTAACGTGTATACTACAGACGCAGCTCTAGCGTGTATACTACAGACAGAGCTATAACGTGTATACTACAGGCACAGCTTTAGCGTGTATACTACAGACAGAGCTATAAAATGTGTACTACAGACAAAGCTCTAACGTGTATACTACAGACAAAGCTTTAACGTGTATACTACAGACACAGCTTTAACGTGTATACTACAGACACAACTATAACGTGTGTACTACAGACAAAGCTCTAGCGTGTGTACTACAGACAAAGCTCTGGCGTGTGTACTACAGACAAAGCTCTAACATGTGTACTACAGACACAATTCTAACGTGTGTACTGCAGACACAGCTCTAACGTGTGTACTACAGACACTGGTCTAACGTGTGTACTACAGACAAAGCTCTAACGTGTATACTACAGACACATCTCTGGCGTGTATACTACAGACAAAGCTCTAACATGTATACTACAGACACAGCTCTTACGTGTGTACTACATACACATCTCTAACGTGTTACTACTCTTACGTTTGTACTACAGACAAAGCTCTAACGTGTATACTACAAACACAGCTCTAGCGTGTGTACTACAGACACATTTCTAACGTGTATACTACAGACACAGCTCTGGCGTTTATACTACAGAAAAAGCTCTGACGCGTATACTACAGACACAGCTCTAACGCGTATACTACAGACAAAGCTCTAACGCGTATACTACAGACACAGCTCTAACGCGTATACTACAGACAAGGATCTAACGCGTATACTACAGACAATGCTCTAACGCGTATATTACAGACACAGCTCTAACGCGTATATTACAGACACAGCTTTAACGCGTATACTACAGACAAAGCTCTAACGTGTATACTACAAACACAGCTCTAGCGTGTGTACTACAGACACAGTTCTAGCGTGTGTACTACAGACACAGCTCTGGCGTGTATACTACAGACAAAGCTCTAACGCGTATACTACATACACAGCTCTAACGCGTATACTACAGACAATGCTCTAACGCGTATACTACAGACACAGCTCTAACGCGTATATTACAGACACAGCTGTAACGCGTATACTACAGACACAGCTCTAACCCGTATACTACAGACAAAGCCCTAACGTGTATACTACAGACAAAGCTTTAACGTGTATACTACAGACACAGCTCTAGCGTGTATACTACAGACAGAGCTATAACGTGTGTACTACATACAAAGCTCTAACATGTCCGCGTATACTACAGACAAAGCTCTTACGTGTATACTACAGACAAAGCTTTAACGTGTATACTACAGACACAGCTCTAGCGTGTATACTACAGACACAGCTATAACGTGTGTACTACAGACAAAGCTCTAGCGTGTGTACTACAGACAATGCTCTGGCGTGTGTACTACAGACAAAGCTCTAACATGTATACTACATACACAGTTCTAACGTGTATACTACAGACAAAGCTCTAACATGTATACTACAGACACAGCTCTAAAGTGTATACTACAGACAAAGCTCTAACATGTATACTACAGACACAGCTCTAGCGTGTATACTACAGACAAAGTGCTAACGTGTATACTACATACAGAGCCCTAACGTGTATACTACTGATACAGCTCTAACGTGTATACTACAGATACAGCTCTAACGTATATACTACTACTGACACTTATCTCCTATAAATGTAAACGCTAGCTCAGTTCCTTTGGGCAAACATCATGTAATATCTCAATCCAATATCATATGCACAAATACGATGGCGTCTATCGATTGTGAAGGACCACTTACGGACAGATATTTAAAATATTCGCCCATGAAGTACAATTGTGGTACGCTAATGGACTATACTCTGTCAATCAGATTTCGAGAACACTCAATCAATCATGCCATGCTTTGATCATAGGTTCCTTAGGAAATGACCATCAGTTACAGGAACCGCTAAGAATAGTTTCATCCGTTAGAAATTTTGCCAGAACATTTGTTCTCCAAGTATCTTCTGTAAATCATTTAGTACCGTATAGCTGAGTATTAATTTCGACAGTTTGTAAGAGCTTTTAATATATAATGCATTGAAGTATTTTGTTTGGCTATTTTACTGAGCACACTGTAATCAGAATGGACTAAATGACGTTTGTAATTCTATAGTTATGCTCTGCTGCAGTTTAACACATGATTATACATCTTTATAACATGAAATAGCTCCTAGGAGTATCATTTAGCTATGAATTATTTATCGTAACACGCTAGTGTCTTAAATATGTAAACGAGGACGATTCACACTGTTTTCTTTTTTACAGTAATACAATTAACCCCGCGGTGTGGCAAAAGTAGAATAAAGTAAACTTACAACTATTGGCAGATATACCAAATTGAATTTCTGTGTATATACCAACGTTACGAACTTGGAAGAAAAGCTCACCCGAAACATAAACAGCCTTTGTAGACTGCAGTTTTTGATTATCCACAATTATCAAATCGTCCATAACAGACTATTACTTGCCAACTTTGAAACTCTTTAATGTAATGGAAGGTTTTGTTCTGAATTAAATGTGCTTATAAACATCCAACATTGTTTTATTAAATCTCTGTTTAAGCTTGCATGCTCACTCAGAAGCCGGTGTAACATTAAAGTTTGACCAGCGTTGAATTCTGACCCTGAGGGTCTCTTTTCAACATTGAAAGTTGACCCAGGGTGTACTGCATAACAATACATTTAATTATATGCTGTTACCCATATACCGAGTGTACTGCATAACGACACTAGTAATTATACGCTGTTACCCATATACCGAGTGTACTGCATAACGACACCAGTAAGTATACGCTGTTACCCATATACCGAGTGTACTGCATAACGAAACCAGCTGTTACCCATATACCGAGTGTACTGCATAACGACACTAGTAAGTATACGCTGTTACCCATATATCGAGTGTACTGCATAACGACACTAGTAATTATACGCTGTTACCCATATACCGAGTGTACTGCGTAACGACACCAGTAAGTATACGCTGTTACCCATATACCGAGTGTACTGCATAACGATACTAGTAATTATACGCTGTTACCTATATACCGAGTTTACTGCATAACGACACCAGTAAGTATACGCTGTAACTCATATACCGAGTGTACTGCATAACGACACCAGTAAGTATACGCTGTTACTCATATACCGAGTGTACTGCATAACGACACTAGTAATTATACGTTGTACTGCATAATGATACTAGTAAGTATACGTTGTTACCCATATACCGAGTGTACTGCATAACAACACTAGTAAGTATATACTGTTACCCATATACCGAGTGTACTGCATAATGACACTAGTAAGTATACGCTTATACGTTGTTACTCATATGCCGAGTGTACTGCATAACGACACTAATAATTATACGCTGCTACTCATGTGCCGAGTGTACTGCATAACAACACTAGTAATTATACACTGTTACTCATATACCGAGTGTACTGCATAACGACACTAGTAATTATAGCTGTTACCCGTATTCCGAGTGTACTGCATAACGGCACTAGTAAGTACACGCTGTTAATTATATACCGAGATATACCGATTGTACAGAATAACGACACTAGTAATTATATGCTGTTACTCATATACCGAGTGTACTGCATAACGACACTAGTAAGTATACGCTGTTACTCATATACCGAGTGTACTGCATAACGACACTAGTAATTATACGCTGTTACTCATATACCGAGATATACCGATTGTACAACATAACGACACTAGTAGTATACGCTATTACTCATATACCGAGTGTACTGCATAATGATACTAGTAAGTATATGCTGTTACTCATATACCGAGTGTACTGCATAATGACACTAGTAAGTATACGCTATTACCCTATACCGAGTTTACTGCATAACGACACTAGTAATTATTCGCTGTTACCATATACCGGGTGTACTGCATATTGACACTAGTAAGTATACGCTGTTACTCATATACTGAGATATACCGATTGTACAGCATAACGACACTAGTAATTATATGCTGTTACTCATACAGGCCTACATATTGTACTGCATAACGACACTAGTAAGTATACGCTGTTACTCATATACCGTGTGTACTGCATAACGACACTAGTACTTATACGCTGTTACTCATATACCGGGTGTACTGCATAACGACACTAGTAAGTATACGCTGTTACCCATATACCGACTGTACTGTATAACAACTCTAGTAATTATACGCTGTTACCATATACCGAGTGTACTGCATAACGACACTAGTAAGTAAACGCCTTTACTCATATACCGAGTTTACTGCATAACGACACAAGTAATTATACGCAGTTACTCATTATGCCGTGTGTACTGCATAACGACACTATTAATTATACGCTGTTACTCATATACCGAGTGTACTGCATAACGACACTAGTAATTATATATTTTTACTTATATACCGAGTGAACTGCATAACGACACTAGTAATTATACGCTGTTACTCATATACCGAGTGTACTGCATAACGACACTAGTAATTATATATTTTTACTTATATACCGAGTGAACTGCATAACGACACTAGTAATTATACGCTGTTACTCATATACCGAGTGTACTGCATAACGACACTAGTAATTATATATTTTTACTTATATACCGAGTGAACTGCATAACGACACTAGTAATTATAAGCTGTTACTCATTATGCCGTGTGTACTGCATAACGACACTATTAATTATACGCTGTTACTCATATACCGAGTGTACTGCATAACGACACTAGTAATTATATATTTTTACTTATATACCGAGTGAACTGCATAACGACACTAGTAATTATAAGCTGTTACTCATTATGCCGTGTGTACTGCATAACGACACTATTAATTATACGCTGTTACTCATATACCGAGTGTACTGCATAACAACCCTAGTAATGCACCCTTTGAGAAGTGTCGCGTTAAACATTTCTAATTAGAAATACGCATAGTGTAAGAGAGAAACCAATACAGCATAGTGTAAGAGAGAAACCAGTACAGCATAGTGTAAGAGAGAAACCAGTACAGCATAGTGTAAGA
>JAWPHD010014970.1:0-58056 GCA_037043455.1 Cyrtodaria siliqua
ACCTTAGCTGTTGGTGCGACTATAAATCCAATTCAATTCAATTCAATGTGTTTAGTTTGTGTTATATAATATTGCTAACAATTGTAAACAAAATATAACCATTGTTTCCGATTGTCAGAGCCAAACTATTCTCTTTCCAAAACAAATTGTACGGAGGAGATACTACTTAAATAATAGCTAATCCGGGAAAAAACACCTTGGGAAATCACTGAATTCGTATTTTATACACCTAAAATAGTTGAAAAAAAGACACGCTTTATGCTGTTGACGGGATAACACATCCTATCATCCTTAGAATGAACACAACACAGACTATACTGACATAACGTAACCTATTAAATCAAGGTCAAAGTGACCAGACGACAGACAATTCAAAACTATTAGGCACGTTCGTCACGTGCCACTTAATTCTGTTTACAATTAGGCCAACTACACTAAGTACTGTCTGTTTCATGCAAAACCTGCACCGAAAAAGGTCAACACCTGTCACTACTAGTTCAATGTACATTTCGACCCGTTTTATTTAAACCAACCAGCTAAAGAATTAGCAACCACGAATATGTTAATATTTGTAAAGAATCCCCCCGCACCACCACCATCACACACATATAAACTTTTTTTTCTCTTCTTTTTTTTTTTGATTTTCCCATAAAATATAAGTGATTGAATTATATTTGTTATTCCTATTATATTTAACAATGTAAAAACTAACACCATGATGTCATGTGTATTATTACAAGAACGTTTGTATTGTATACTCCTGCATCACCTGTGATTTGAGTTTAATAAAGTGATGTTCTGTTCTGTTCTGTTCTGTTCTGTTCTTACAGAAGTGGAGATCTCTGTTTCGAAAGTTCACTGATTTTTTTTTAATTTTGAGTGAACAGTCAAATCTGGTCAAAAAAATCAAATGTGTTATGAGATAATGACAGAAATAATTGATACGAACTAAAATTCTTTAAAAAAGTCTCTTGAATATTCAAAATAATCACAGACATATTAGTAAACAGATAGGAGACTTCCTATCTTAACCAATGAAGTAACCAAAATATCGCACCTTAACTTTTCCTTCTATCTTCGCTCTCAATTACTCGCTGATTTTGATATATTGTTATTGTTATACACAAGACATAAGAACCCCGACAATACCTTTTCACAGGTTTCGTTTTCGTATTATGTGTCAAGGTATAAATACTGGGGGTATCCCTACCTGTTATATCTCCACCTGTGTACATGTTGTGCAATATAATAAGGCGCATGTTGAACTATGCTACTTTTCCGTGTGATACTAATTATATAATAACTTACTGTTAAACACATAAGCATTGAAGTAAGATTCTTAATTTCCTACCTGTAAATAGTAGCTCCAGTATCACGGAATCACTGTTGAACTGTTTACACATTGTTCGAAGAAATAACTATAGGCAGTACGTCCAAGTCCCGTGCAAACACTGATTTTCATGTAGCTTAGTTAAATGTATGTCTTATATATGCCGTGAAGAAATGAACCTACGTTGTATATTGTTATATTTTGATTTGCATGCATCTATAGATCTAAATGCATTACTTAATATTAACCATAATTCAATATTTAATATGTTACTATTTTTTGTATTATAGTCTATATGGTTAAAGGGAGGGAGACCGGCATGATATATAAATAAATATACACGTGTCTATGCATGCTCAGTTGTCTCCCCTCTGACACCGATGAACAATAGCTATCAACTTACATCATACCTTCTTATCTGACTGTAGATTATTTTGTGAAAACTATCAGGTCTGCTCTGCACTATCATCATTTTCTCTCGCTGTACTACCACCTTTATTTGTCATAACGATTACCATTTACAGTTGAACTTGCATTATATATTATATCCATTGCTGTTTCACACATGTAAAATCTTGGAATAAAAGAATTTGAATTGAATTTGAATTTGAATTTGAATTTGAATTTGAATTTGATAAGAATACATTTAAAAGATGCATAGTGAATAGCAAAATGGGATTATAATAATTTATAAATATATGTATAAAAAGATATTTAAAGTTAAAAATGTCATAATTTTTCGTTTTTCTCTTAAAAATCAAGGTTTTGACATAGTCAACGTTTCCTTCAAACTCCTTTTTTGCTCTAAATGTAAGAGAAAGCAAAATACTATCATTGGAAAGATTATTACATTTGTGATGGGATTTGACATGAATGAAACTGGTATCTAGATATGTGTGTTTAAAGTCGGGAAATATTTTGTGAAATTTTAGCACTGCCAGGTGAAATTTAGTTAATTTTCGTAGTGTCCAATCTATTAATTACCAGTATTAGGTCTGTGAAATAATGAAACGTTGTGGAGGAGAGAAAATGCTACGGACTGGCGAGAGATCATTCATGAGTTTCCTTTAACCAAATTTGAACGTGTTATCGTATAGAATTCAACCATTCTATCACGAACATGTTTGTACAAAACTATAAACGGTCCTAGTCCATAACGAGGAGGATTGTTTTGTGTTTCCTGTGATGAAAATTGCCACATGTTTCTAAAACGTTTGAGGATAACAAATGCATATTATAATACAACGGATGTATTTGAAATGGTTGTTTGCTTGAGTGATATAGCGACTTTAACACATACCAGAACGGTTTAATTTCTAAATGTATCAAGATTGTTTTATTTGTACCAGTGAAGTTATATTATTATTACGCCAGTGAAGTAATATTATTATTACTTCACTGTTTGCACCAAGTCATCTACAGTTTGGGCAATCTCTGCCAGAGGCCATGAGGATGTAACCCCACCCCCACCCTCCCCCACGAGTAGGCTACTGAATACTCCTTATTTTAGAGACCGAGTACTGAATACTATTTACCTCCGGACAAAAATTCTAGATGAATGAAGGCCCGATTATCAAAATTAGACTTTTATATTTACATTTTATGATTTTTTGTACATATTTGGTTTTAAAAATATATTTTATGAGTACTAAATACTAAATAGTGTGTTGTGCGAGTACTGCGTACCAGGCTCGTGCGTACTGAATACCGCCTAAAACGCCCTGAATACTGCGTACCAAAAGGTGTGTGTGTGAATTTCTAAGGATTATAGTCCCTCCACCTACGACAGGCGACCTACCCGACGATTATAGTGTGTGTGTGTGTGTGTGTGTGGGGGGGGGGGGGGGGGGGGGGGGGGGGGGGGTAATTCTAAGATTTATAGTCCGTCCGCCAACGAACACGTCAAGGTATACCTGACGCGATGGGCACAATAGAGTCTGGACTTGTGGGGGTGGGGGTGGGGGGGGGGGGGGGGGTATTTCTAAGGATTATAGTCCCTCCACCTACGACAGGCGTCCTACCCGACGATTATAGGCACAATGTCTGGACTTTTATATGTGTGTTGTTGTGTGATGTGATGATATGTCTACTTGAAGCAGCGAACTCAATGGTTTCTTTATAGTGCTGCCACACTGGAATACAACGCCGTAGTAGACATGATACCCCCACCCACCCAGTCACATTATTCTGACACTGGTCAATCAGTCGTAGCACTACCCATTATTTGCTCGTCAGGCAAGGGTTACAAGTGACTACTCCATTTTTAAAGTTTTTGGTATGACGCGGTCAGGGGACTCGAACCCACGATCTCCCGAATGCAAGTGTTCAGCCTCAGGCCTTTGTATGCAAAGAACGACAACTCGCGACAATGCCGTATCTTTTTTCTTTGATGTAAAAATCCGAAGTAATCCGCATATAAATCTTCCATTTCGTCGATATTGAGCAAAGACTAGAAGATGGCGAGCGCAGTTAAACAAAATGTTGAGACTTGGAAAGAAAAGTTGGACACTAAATTACACGAGAAGAATGTAATAACTGATCTCCTTGAGAAGATTGAGGCTAAAACTGGAGTTCGGAGATTATATTTAGCATTCGGTAACGTTTTTTTTCCTGACTTGTCAACCCTCTCCCGGAAACGCCATTTTTAAAACTAACCATATTTCGGGGAGCCTTAAAACGCGGATAAGACATATTTTGGATAACAGTCTGCTGCTTTCTTCTAGTTTTGAGTTTTGTTGTATATTTAATAGTTAACAAACTGTTATAAGTTCGACTAAAAGCTGTGAAATGCATAGTTTGTGTGGCATATAATTCCTGTTTTGCTTTGTTTGTAAAATGGGTGGGGTTTTGACTCGAATTATATTCATAATTTTGCATTGCCAAAATGTTGAGATTTTACCTTATTTTCACTAGTTGATAAAAAGTGTTACTCGGTTTTTATCCTTGGGTTCTAGACTATAGTAAAATAAAAATCTTTGGCAGAGGATTTTTTTTATAATTTTCAAGTTTAGATTTTGAAAGATACATATTTTGAATCAATTTGCATAAATGTGTATGGAATATGCTGGGTTTCAAAATAATCACACTGTAAATACCTTAATTTTAACAGTAAACTTGGTTGAACATCAAGGATAGAGACCGAGTTTATCACCTACCAGAATGTATTGTTTATGTCTTATTTCTGGTCACTGATCAGGGGTCAAGCCAGACTCCAAAAATAGGGAGAAGTCACTTCTCCCTCCAGTCAAAACAGGGAGAAGTTTTTCAAAACAGGGAGACTTGAGGTCGGTCGACATGAGACGGACGATTAAATATCGAGTTAACCAATTGCATGTTATTTTATTAATTATTTGTATTAGAATTATTTCTGTTACTAAAATAATGCATAATACTAATAAAGCATGTATTATTATTATCATTTTGTTATTATTATTATTATTTTCCTACGGCCTTCAAAGTGAACAGTGCCAAAAATCATATCTGTCTTGAACACCACAACCCCCCACCCCCGCACCCCACCTTCGTTTCATTTTTATTGAAAATACTAATTATTCGATAATTACCCCAAACTTAGTTTTCATTCATTCCCGCATTGAGTAACATACGTTATTGATATCTATGTCTAATCGTAGAATACAATACATTTCCGCTGATTTCTCTCGTCAATAACAAACAATCACAAACTCTCTTTATACCAAACACATTTCTTTATTTCATTATTAGCCTCAATAAAACACACAATCAAAGTTTTGCTTATTAAAGATTCTTTACAATTAACTGTGCCGATGTCAATCACATAATTTATATACACTGTCTTTTAAATTTATTTATCGTGGGAGATTTTTCAAGGTATCTTGTTGCCAATCATAATCATAACCCGGCCCTTGCGCAGTGTTTTGTAGTACGATTTTTAATTATTCATCAAACGAAAAAATACGACAGCTTTGATTGGTTTAGAATGCGCACATGATTCCACACATGATCTAATCACGTGATCGCCTAACGAGCAAACATGGCGGTTGATATTCGCATCTCGCCTAAGGCAAGCCGATAAAGATCGATAATTAGGCTATTGCCCTGATTAGATAAGAGTCGCGTTGTTATTTAATGGTAATGGGATTAAATAAGGTACGTGTGAAACACGCGCTGATTGTGTATTTTAGAGGCTTTTGTTTATAATGAGGTAAATCACATTTGAAATTGCCGAATTTGCCGAAAATGACGGCGACTCAAATTTCGCCCCACATGAATAAAAAAGCGAGGTCGGCCAAACTACAGCGAAGTTTTTAGCGACTTCGCCTAATCGCGTGACCCCTGCTGATTGGTCAGTTTTTTTGATGATGCTCTATCAAAATTATGAATTGAACCTCTGTGTTGGTAATGGTAAAATGAACCAGAATAAAGTTCACTATCATCACATCTAAGGATGATTTAATCAGGGCTTCCGTTAACGGGCTTACGGCCATAAATTACGTCCAAAAATCGTAGTTGTGTGGCGAAAATTAACATCAAAGGCGTACAGTGTACTTCCAAAATCTTCAAAGTACGCCGCTTTACTACGGACGTCCCATAATTTGTAAATTGCCGATTATAGTCCCGCCCATCTAATCTAATTTCATTTGAGACAGCTGAGGTAGCAAGTTGTGAAGCAATTTAAACTCAGTGGAGCCTGTAATTGACAGATAAAAGTGGACAAAACTGGTTTTATCTGTCAATTACAGTTATCGCACACGTGGCTGGCGTGAGGAGAAGTGTTATTTAGATAATTGGCCTAGCCGTGCATTTCACAAAATGAAAGAAGCAGTATAATCTCGACGCCAAATTGCTTAATCTATATTCATTAACCACAAAGTTGAAACTTCTTACACACAACAGCTGATAGTTTTTACGCTTTTTCTTTTATATTTGTGTGTCATTTTTCAATGTATTTCTCTAACCTAGGGGAAAGAACTCTTCGCGAATGGAGTCTGAACAAGGAAGTGAAAATATCACTGGCAAAAACGATCGACTGCTTTGATAATAAATTAAAGAAACTGATACATTTACTCCTACACTTGACAGATTTATTTACTTTTCATTAATGTATGCCGATTTAAAAGCTTTCCTGGACGGATGAATTGAAAACTGTTTGCAAAATGTAATTCACTGTATAAAACCTGTGGGTGGGGTATGACACGCAAAGGCAATTTTTTTTATATAATTATGTCATCAAATATTTTCTTTTATAAACATATCTATGATATTAAATATCCTTTTTTTTAACACTTTAGATCCCCTCCACCCCTAACACCACGCGGAATCATTGACTCGACTGAGTATGAATGCCATGCCCAAACACTGGAACTTCCTAAATTTTTCCCACAAACTTCCTAATTTGATATGCAGGAAGTTCAAACTTCCTAAATTTGAACCTTAGTGGAAGCCCTGTTTAATGGCAGATTGTTGACTCATTCTAATGCAGTGTTCCAGTAAGGAATACATGTCCATATTTACAGAATAATCCAACCGTCAAATTTTCGACTAATCCGAGCCTTCTCTGACCCTTTTTATTTTAGCTCTTTAGGGTTGGAGAAATTTATTATAGTAAAAAAGCAGGGTTAATTCATAGATCTACATACACTGGATTTGAAACATGTTGTAAATCCAGTTTACCCATGAATACTTGCGCGTGCACCGTCTTACGAATTGATCAAATGTAAGAAAACCTAGTATACATATCGTTGTTAATTTATTTGTTTTGGGAAAAGTATTTACAATAGCCGACTATTTCAAAGACGAGTTGAAAGATAATTCTTTATTCTATACAGTGATTTTGGTTTTAGCTTTACTAAAAACGAACTAAATGAAAAAATTACGTTCGATTGACCGTATGTGAAACTGCGACGGTGATGTGACTCGGCAAATTTAAAAAATATATATTTACATATTGCCACTGATTTTTTTATTTTGGGAATAGTATTTAAGCCAGCTGGCTAATTCAAATACGAGCTGAAAGATAATTCTTTATTCTATGCAGTGATGTCTGTTTAAGCTTTACTAAAAACGGAACTAAATAATGATCATGTGACTCTGCAAATTGTACATATATACATGCATAATGATACATGTAAGTACATAAGTTCGCTGGCTCATTAGGTAATTCGACTTGATTTTGGCTTCAGTTGCCTTGTTTAATTAAACTATTATTGATTTAGTGGTCTATTGTTCCATATTGCACATCTGGCGCCTTCTAATAACACCGTTCGATACCGAATATACAATGCGGTCGACGTGTCTGTTTTTATTACACCCTTCCACCCCTAAGTCAGAGGTGTCATACAGAATATACAAGGTGGTCGTGCGCAATATTTCGGCATGTTGTCCCCTTAGAAGGGCGGTAACAGATGTAATTCAAAGGGTTGTTTTGTGTTCCAAATAACAGGATGTTGGTGATCGATATAATATTTCTGTTTTATTGCACGCAAGTACCCCAAAAGTCAAACGTGTCATACCGAATACACAGGTATCGCATCGTAATACTATACAGAAATCCAAGGCCGTCATTCAAATCTACACAATAATGGCAATACAAAGGAATAATTATTTTGAATATCGAACCATAAATAAAACAATAGTTTCACTTAGAATGTTTATACATTTATGAAAAATAAAGGCGATTTTATTGATGAATTTTCAACCACATTCAACTGCGTAATTTGCGAACAAAACAAAGGCTATACAGAAATCTAAGGCCGTCAAGCAACTCTACACAACAATGGCATTATGAAGGAATAATTACTTTGAATATCGTAAGAGAAGTTAAATTTCAAAAAATGTACATTCTCGATTTCAAGCCGCAAATGGCGAAAACTAGAAAAAGAATTTATGAATTTTCAACCAAATTCAACTGCGTCATTTGCGAACAAAACAATGGCTATACAGAAATCCAAGATCGCCAAGCAACTCTACACAATAATGGCATTACGAAGGAATAATTACTTTGATATCGTAACGTAAATGAAAGAGAAGTTATATTTCAAAAAATGTACATTCTCGATTTCAAGCCGCAAATGGCGAAAATTGTAGAAAAAAGAAAATCAACACAGCTATCGAGCATATTTTCGTCGCTAAAACCCAAGTTATAGTATGAATTCCATAATTTCTTTAAATAAATTAAAAGCAATACATGCAGATTAAATAACTTACCTCGATATTTGAAATAGATTAAGAAGTAGTATGTTAATAATTCAGCTTTATGTCAGCATCAACTTATTTCAGGATAATCGATCGCGTCAAAAATAGCCACCGCACACCTGTTACCCTGGCAGGTACCCTGTTGTTTACCGCAGAATAATCAGGGAACCAGCTTATTGACCATTCGCGGGAATTAACAAGGGGCGTATAGGGAGTTTCAAATCCAGTGTACATATATATCCATGGTTAATTGATAAAAAAAAAGTCATGCACTTTCAACAGTGTTTGTGGCATCAGGTAGAATTTTTACCATGATTTACACAAGTCGATGAATTAATGTTTAACATTCACCCTTTTGCCATTATCAAATCTCACTCTCGTTTTTCACGGGATTTTGAGTTCAGTGGGTCTCAACACTAACTCTGTATAGTGAATAAATAGTGTTCATTTGTATTAAACACATTTTAGAATGTACCGTGCAAAAATATCGTGCGAGTACTGTTTCTATTTGTGTGTTAGTATTGTAAGCTGTCGGACTATTGACCTTTTCCTGGGTAAATGACTTTTTTTATTTTTATTGCCATTATAATGATATCTTGAAACTGAAAGATACTCAAATATCATACTCCTCGTGTTTCGTAAATTATTTCACTCCACACCCAGTCCTGCATCAGAGTACCTTGACATTTCACTGGCTAAACACATCCGAATATGTCCCCTGTCTATACCCATAAAGAAAGATAGAACATGTCATCATCTGATAACTTCCTGAAGAAGGACATAGCTGGATGTGATCAGCAGTAAAAAAAAACTCGACACATTTTTAACACATTTTTAATGCGGACAAATCTCGGTTTCCGCTGTCAGTCAATTTTTAGCCTGCGACCAACACCCGTCTCGTTGGATAAAATGTGGTGATTGCCGTACTAGAGGATACTTTATTGTGCCAATGTAGACCAAGGTTTTGATTATTTTAGATGAAGAAGATAGGAGAATTGAATATCACAGATCGATATTCACGTAACACAATAAGAAATTTCACTAAAATATCGGGACATTGAACAACAGAAGCACAATCAAGTTCAATAGATTCCCAATCTGTTTTCGGACAAAATCATACATATTTGAAATCTTTTTTTTTAGCAATTTGAAGCAATCTTGATCCATGCTATTCAGTTGACACCAGTGTGTGAGTAAATTATCACACACAAAATGCCATTTCAGTAAATGATGAGTAGATCTTGTTTGAATGTTCCGAAGGTTTATGAATTTCAGTTACTCGAGACGCTATAGATTGAAAGACTTAACAAATGACTATACATTTAGTGTTAAAAGTCATCTATATATTGACGAGGATGAACCAGATCTATGTTATCGTCTTTAATTTAATTTATAACATAATGGTGTTTGAAGCATTTTCTTCATAAAACTGATACAGGGTGTCGATAATTAGATGACTGTGTCGATATTAAGCAAAGGTGTTGATAAAGCGGACGTTGTTTTATGGAAGAAAACCCTGACGTGATTGGTCAATTATAATGGTAAGGAAGGGATGCTATGATTAATCAACCAATGGATATCAGTGTTACATATAACTGGTAAAATGTTTATGAAATCTACAAATGTGTTCAATGTATGAATATTTTGAGCTTAAGGTGTTGATAATTGGACAGTTTACTCTACTTCACAATTCAAAATTGGTCATTTTTTTAACAATTTAAAAAACAACAACATTTCCCCATCTAACTCCCTCAGTATTGATTTGTTTCGGATACATTTACATTAGAAAGTTTATCTAAAATGTACCATATTATGCTGAATAATTGTACATTTGAAATTGTTTTATAGTGTCCTTCTCCCACAAAAACAATGTATGCATGTATTGTGTAATATTGCTTTTTAACAATTAATCTTTCATTACTTTTTTCACAAATCAGACAGTTATTGCACTTTTTTTTCCCACAAAATGACCAGGCTAGGGAGTCTTCACAATTCTTAAAAAAAAAAACACCTGTATCTCCTGCAGCGTTTTTTACCTTATATACATGGGACCGATAAACGGCCCCATTCCCAATTGAAAAAAATGACAATTTTTCCTAATTTCCAACTAAAAAATTCCCAAATCGAAGTTGTTTTTCCGTCAATCTTTCTCCTTGGATATTCTCAATACATAGATGTAATAGATCTTCCCAGTTCTGTTTTAGATTAATCTTCTTAATAAAGTTTTTTACCAGGGTTGTACGTTTCTTCTGCTTTTCTGTGTAAATTGAAACGCAAAACACAGCAGTGCTCAAAGAAAATTATTTTAAGAGACAGGCCCAGGGCTTGTTGCTTCTGAAAATGGACAGGCCCTGATTTGAAATGGACAGGCCCTGATTTGAAATGGACAGGCCCTGATTTAAAATGGAAAGGTCCAATATTTTTTTCTTATTGGAAATGTGTCTTTATTCACTTTTATAGCACACATTAATTTTGTTATGTATGTATTAATCAAGCTCAGAACCTCCTCTGACTATATTTTTCTTTTTGCTACCACTTTACGCTCCCTGGTCAGCGGACTTATTTATCATTTCGTTTAAAATATGTTAGAATAGAATATTACATAGTTATTTATAATCAATGCAAAGGAGAGTACTATCACTTTTGCCAAACGACATTAATCAGAGTGGACTTGGTGAAACTGGAGCTAAACTTGGAGCCACATTTTTAATCAGGTTTTGTGAGACTATCAGAGCCTCCTGGCTATATTTTTTCGTTTTGTCACCACTTTCTCCAAGTAAAGAATTAGGAGCCTAGACTAGAATTCATTTAAAAGTAGGATTGCAGGAACTCCTTACACCTTAAATAATGAATAGAAATATACTTTATATCTGTATTTATACATATACAGTATATATATTTTTCTTTCCACCAACATGTGTTTGTAAAGGACAGTTTTTCTTATTTGATTATGTAAAAAAAAAAATAATAATAATATATCCGAAATTATGTACCATCCGAAATACTGACACCGCACTTTTACGGCTCGAACATTTCACAAACATTCAATCAAAATACCATCAATAACGATTTTTTTTCATGCATTAATGTGTTTTTAATGACAAAAACGGTATTTCTTATCAGAAAGGAAAGAAAACACAACCCTAATAGCAGAATAATGAGTTTTATGTCAACAATTGTCGACCTCATAGTTGTGACAAACTGCCGACACGAAGCCAGGCAAAATATTCGAACTTCTTATTGTTTCAATGTGTGTATAACACATTTTAATTACTTTATTGCAAGTGTTTTCACAGTTCACAATACACATGGGAGTATTTTGTCTTGAGGAACTTGAGCTTGAGATCCAGTAAAAAAACAAATTTTGGGGATTTTTTTTTTTTTTTAGACAGGCCCGACAAGCTCCTCGTCTGCAAAATGAGACAGGCCCGGAATGGATTTCGAGGAGCCCCGGGCGTCGGGCTATCCTATTTCTTGAGCACTGCACAGCCTCGTCACCCGAGGACGACGCCGCCATGTTGTTTATGCGTTGCAGAAACGCTTTACCGCTTGTATGTTATCGAAACGCTTTACCGCTAGTATATTCTACTATGTAACAAGCGCCTCAGTGAGCGATGGGTTAATACAACTAAATAAAGGACGAATAACAGAAATCGTCAAACTCTTTCCTCGGTCATGAGAATATGCAAAGAATCTGGTGCAACCCTAAATGACAATGAACTTAACAGCTTTGTTAACATTTTCAGGGACAACAAAAACAGAGAAATTGTTCTGTAACAACACAGTGAAGTACAATAAAAACTTGAAACATTACAGTTGTGAAAATATTTTATTATGTAAATCATTAAATATGTAATATTTCACAAAATACAAAAACAACATTTTTCCCAATTCTGAGAAAAAACGCGCGTTTTTCCCAATTTTGAATTGAATTGAATTGGATTTTATAGTCGCACCAACAGCTAAGGTCATATGGCGACTTTCCAGCTTCCACTGGTGAAGGAAGACCCCAGGTGCCCCTCCGGGCAATTTTCGTGCACAGGCGGGCACCTGGGTAGAACCACCGACGTTCCGCAAGCCAGGTGGATAGCTTCCTCACATAAAGATTCCGAGGCCCCTGAGGGATCGAACCTACAGCGGTGAGGGGCAAGTGATTGCAAGTCAGAGACTCCAACCACTCGGCCACGGAAGCCCCTCCCAATTTTGAGAAAAATCGAGTGTTTTTTGCCAATTTGACCGGCCACGGACCCATTCCCATAATGGTGAAAACAAACGCTGCTCCTGATCCTACTTAGGACAGATCCAACAGCTTTAACAATCCTTCACTGCACTCAGTTGGAAGCCCCGAAGCTGCTTCATCACCCAAACCAGCCAACTTATCCTCCCCATTGATGTCTTGGTTGATTCGACTCGTCCGGACATAATCTTCGGGACTGAGGCATGGCTTCAGATGATATTCCAATTTCATATTTCTTTGACACAAACCTCGGCTACAAGGTCTACAGGAATGACAGGTTAGGCGACCCACACAGAGGTGTCCTATTAGCAATCAAAGACGACATGGAACTGTTGAATGTCAAGACTAGCAACACGGTTGAACTGATCTCTGATGCTCTGAACAGGTCATCGGTACATTCTCTCGAGAATCCTGACCTTAACCGGAAGAAGAAGAACATTGTGGGATTTTGTTAGATAACACTCTTCTTGGGGCATAATTATGATTTAAAATATGTAAATAAACAATTTGATGCTGTTCAGCATAATTTGAATAGGGCTGAGTATCGCCAGCAACTGCCTATCATGATAATATTGCGATTGTAAGCCACATATCATGATCATAGTGCCAAATTGGATTCATGTGAAAAGACTGAAGAAAAATTGAGCCAAACTGTATTTTTAACACAGTTTTGCACTGCAAGTTCCAGCTCGTCTTGAACTAAATTTGTTTTAAGTAGAAAGCATAGTTAAAGTAACTCCAAACATTTGAAGATTTCAAGAAATGTTAAGTTGAAGTTTGTGCCAATAAGAAAATGTTTGGCTCTAATTTTGTTCATTTGGCGAATGTAGTTGCGCAAAGAAAAAATGAGCCAGTGCAAGCCCTGGCACACTAGGCATAACTTTTTCTTTATTATTATTCGTAGACAGAAAGGATTTCCATATTTACGATTCAGTGGAACGAGGAGCCTTGATGGTCTCCTATTCAACATTCTCCATGTTGCAGTTGTTAGTATTTCTACTGTGTATTCGACTACTGGTAGTGCATTTTTTTGAGTTTTAATAACTTCTTAAATAGCATTGAGAGATGATATTACTGTGATTGTTGTAAACAATTATTTGGGCGGAAAAATACCTCTCCAGGGAGATAGTTAACTACTTGTCCTGAAACTAAAGTGATTTCCAATCTTTAGTATATACATGTATAATACATATATATAAATCTGATAAGGCCAAATAAAAAAATACCCATGTTTCCGGTGGCTGACCAACCGACCCTGTTTTTATGGGGCTGACCCTAAAGCTTTTTATGAAAAAACTTATACATGTAATTTGTTCTGAACAATAATTTATCACATAGCTTACATCATGGGTGTGACACATGACGCCATTCCATATTTTCTGTAATCCACTGGGCACTGGTTGTATATATGCAATTATTACCATCCAAATTACACCGCAAAAGTGGAAAATATTTAGGTAAGCCATATATGTTAGATTTGCCTGGAATGTCATATGATACATTCAGAGTTTAACGTTTTCCTTTCAGGTAAACAATTCAATGCTAATTAACTATTAAACTAATTAGTAAAATGCATGTTAAACAAAGGTCTCATGGTTTAAAGTGTCCTATTATTTGTAACATGAATGCTTAATTTAACTGGGGCGGTCTTACATCAAGGTAAACTGACAACATCACAGAGAATTTTTCAGTTGTATCATCAACTTGTATGGGGTTTCCCGACCGACCCTACTTTATCACCGCCGACCCTAAATATTTTTAGCGGGGAAAAAAAAAATATGATAATTTTATTCAAATGATAATTTTATTAGCCAGAGTTGTTAAGCATCTAATCTGGATTGCAAAGGCTATCGAAAAGTTGCCTTAGTACAAAAATGGCATAATATATGCGAACAATATATATAAAAAAAATATCTAAAAAAACAACTTTTTCCTACCTGCCTACCCTAACTTTTTGACAGGGTGAAACCAGAAACACACAAGTTTCTTTTTAGGCCTTATGAGATAAATAGAATCCCATAATATATTGCTCAAAAAAAAGAAAGAAAATGCCTACTGACCTACCCTATTTTTTTAAAGCATGCAATAGGAGACACAACTATTTCTTTTTTGTTGCCAAACTGAACTATTCTGTCGATGCTTACAAGAGGTATTTCTAGATACCGGCAGACACTTAACTCAATACATGTATGTTTCAGTCGGGATAATAACAGTTGAAGTATTTTGTCTTGGATATCTCACCTCCTTCCAAGATTACGACAAATCTTTCAACCTGACTAGTATAACTTTTTTTTTTTATTGTTTCAGCTGTAGCTGCCCTTCTTGCCTTGTATCTGATGGTCGGTTATGGAGCCCAGTTTGTGTGTAACTTCGTTGGATTCCTCTATCCAGCATATGCATCGTGAGTACTATCATTCCGAAGGTGATGCACGCCTTTTTTTGGGGTTCCCCATGGGCCAGTATATATTGCCAATGCCAAATATAGGTATTTTTTCCCAGTTAAAAAAAATAATATTCCCACTGCAGTTTTTAGCTCTACCATGTCTACTATCAGAGATCAGCAGAGCTTATGCCATGGTGCGGTGTCAGTAGTCCATCTGTCGGTCCATCTGTCAGTCCGCCTGTAAACTTTTTTGTTGTAGCGACTACTCCTCTGAAACTACTGTATGGATTTTCATGAAACTTTACAGAAATGTTGCCCATGCAGTCTAGTTGATCCTAGCAAAAATTCATGTTGATGTGAAATCCAAGATGGCCGCCAAATCTAAACGTAGATTTTTAAAAAACAAGTTTGTAGCGACTACTTCTTGTGATATTGATATGGGACTATTGCTATGGGACTTTTTTTTAAATGATCAGTATGACATGAATTTGGTCCTTGTCGAAAATTGTTTTGATGCGACGTTAAACATGGCTGCCAGTGGCCATCTTTGTTTACATGCGTTATTTAGTAAAAACTTGTAGCAACTACTCCTCTGAAACTACTCGACGGATTACCATGAAACATTAAGGAATGTTGCTCGTGATGTCTAAATGATCCTAGCAACATTTCAGGATGGTCGGAAATTCAAGATGGCCACCACGGCTAAAAATAATTTTTCAAAAAACAAGTTTGTAGCGACTACTTCTTTTTAAACTAGAAGTGATATTGATATGCGTCTTTTCCTAAAATGATCAGTATGACATGATGTCAATCCTTGTTGAAAACTATTTTGATTCAACGTTAAACATGGCTGTGGCCATCTTTGTTTACATAGAGTTATATAATGAAAATTTGTAGCGACTACTCCTCTGAAACTACTCGACGGATTTTCATGAAACTTCACAGGAATGTTGCTCTTGATGACTAATTGATACTAGCAAAATTTCAGGTCGGTCGAAAATTCAAGATGGCCACCATGGCTAAAAATAGATTTTCAAAATACAAGTTTGTAGCGACTACTTCTTGAAAACTATAAGTGATATTGATATGGGACTTTTTCTAAAATGATCAGTATGACATGATGTTGATCCTTGTCAAAAATTATTTTCATTTGATGTTAAACATGGACACCAGCAGCCATCTTTGTTAACATAGAGTTATATAATGAAAACTTGTAGCAACTACTCCTCCGAAACTACTTGACAGATTTTCATGAAACTTCATGATCTAGCTATCAAAATCCTATCAGTAGAGCTTCAAGGTCATTGACCTCTTGTTTTCTACCTCAGTCGGATCCATGGGTCAACCTATCATGGAAAATAGCAGCCAGAGAATAGCGCACATATTATACATTCGGATATTTCGTATACTATCGTAGATTAACATGTATGGTTCCTGGTGCGCTATATTCATAGCAAGTGTAATGCAGGTAAACAGACAAGAAACATGTCGTTTAAAGTAAATATTACCGCAACAAAATTAGAATAAAAAGACACTAAAGGCTCAAAAGAAGGAAAAAAGACTTGTATTTTGCTGCATTATTTTGTTCTGAAAATTCCCAAATCCTGTATTTTGCCGATAAAAATATTTCCCAATTTTGAAATTTCTCCAACGAAAATTGGGATTAATATTCACAAGGGTAATTTCCACTAAACTAACACAATTAGTATCACAATGTAAGTATAAGATATTTATATTTTAAAATATTTCTTTCAGTGACTGCATTTAAGACAGAAATTAAGGGAAACTTCATTCTACATCCCATCTTCCGCTGTCCCAATATAACCTAACAAGATGTTATAATTTATGCTGTTAAATTATTAATTTCAGTTTAAAAGCTCATAAGAGCAGGCCTGTAAGTGTACAATCTCCGGATTTTCAATCAAAACAAAATGTTCATGATTTAACAACTATACTTTCACATTTTATCAGCTATTTCCCGAATTGGTCCTGTTACGTTCCCTAGTCAGAGAAGTATTTATAAGTGTCGAATCAGTGGGGATCATCCGTGTAATGCACTGAATGAATATGAATACTGAATGAATATACAATTAACACCTAAGGACATAATCAGTACCTTCTGTGACATGCGCAATAGCAGCAATATATCTGTGGCTTATTAATTGGTCAAGCTAATTGAAATAGCAAGTGTGAGGAACTAGCCACTCATTGTGTGTGGTATCACTATAACAGCTGCTGCCGTGTATGATGAAACAGTTTAAGAGTTATGAAGACTGCGTAGAAAAGTAATTGGGGGGGGGGGGGGGGGGGGTATGGCTGTCTCTCAGACTGCTTCTTGTCCAGATGAGTTCTTATTGTATTAAATATTTAATTTAATGTACCCATGTTTCAGTTATAATCTATGTAGTTTAATTTAGCGAGAGAACTCTTTGAACATCTTAAATCATTAAAAATCGACATGATAATAATAAACATTTACATTTCGATGCAAACATTATTTCAGTGTTAAAGCAATAGAGAGCCCAGACAAGAGTGACGACACACAGTGGTTGATGTACTGGGCAGTGTACAGTTTCTTCTCACTTCTGGAATTTTTCACCGACATCTTCCTATTCTGGATTCCTTTCTACTGGCTTATCAAGGTATGTATATTGAGTTGATACATGTAATGTTTTGAAAATACAGAGCAACAGATATAACTGGACAACCAGTTTGGTAGTACTGTATTTCCCGTAATAGCAGCGCCTCCCCTATATTTTTGAGATATCTTATCTTCACAGAAAAAATGAAGATCCAAAAATACTTCAAAATTCAATACATTTTAGATCTTTTGTAAAATAAAAGGAAAAATTTAGGTTTTAGATTTAGTGTGAATGACATTGAGGCTCATTTTGGGGTATACAATCTGGCGAAAACTGCTCCTCATTTGCATTTTGCACCGGCCATTTAACTTAGTTATGAACTTGTGAGCGTATCCTTATTCCCCCACTCTCCCCACACCAACACCACCCAGAATTTGGAGTTTGCTAGTTAACTACTTTAAGAACCATAAGAAAACAATTGTTTTCAGCGACTTGTTTATTCTAGTTCATGGGTTTAAGTAAGGTGTAAATGCCCATAATGCATTAAATATCGTCATAACATGCTGCCGTTTCAGTGTGTCTTCCTGTGCTGGTGTATGTGTTCTGCCACCTGGAACGGCTCTGACATGATTTACAAGAAGATCATTCGGCCATTTGTCCTCCGACATCAGAAGAATATTGACGCCGCCCTGGACAAGGCAGCGGACAAGTTGAAAGATGGTAAATCTTACAATTAAGCATGTGTTCACATATATACAGCCTAAACTTCTTTTATAGGAAAGCTTCTATATATATACTTTCTATCTGTGTATTGTGCTGTATATTGTGCATTTGTGGTGACTGAGTTAACGCATATTTTAAAACCACCTCATACCTTGTGATAGTGTGTGGATACATACTACTCTGTGCACAGACATATTAACAAACAGATAGGAAACTTCCTATCTTAACCAATGAAGTAACCAAAATATCACGTGGCACCTTAACTTTTCCTTCTATCTCCCCTCGTAATTATTCACTGATTTTGATGAGAATACATTCAAACGATTCATAGTGAATAGCAAAATGGTATTATAATAATTTATGTTTATTTTGAAAGTAAGAAATTGTATAAAAAGATGCTTAAAGGGAATGTAGCGACACAGCCAAACAAACTCTATTATTGAGAGTTCTGAAAAACTTGGAAAAAGGTGAAAGAATTATCAAAATCGGATGATAAACAAAAAAGATATGACCATTTAAAGGTTGTTCTAAAACGAATATGTGAGCCGCCATTTTTAGAACTATGACATCATAGTTCCATATTACCATATATGGAATATTGATAAATATCATTTAAAACGAAGAAAATCACAGCAAATGAATGATTCTTTTTTTCTGGTGATATAAATCATTATTGCCATTAAGTATAACATATGTTTCATACAGTTGCTGTCATTTTTTCCCTATAAATCAGTAAATTTTCATATTTATAAATATTCCATATATGGTCATTTAGAACCGTGATGTCATAGCTCTCAAAATGGCCGCTCCCATATCCGTTTCAACAGAAACTTCAAATGATCATATCTTCTTTGTTTATCATCCGATTTTGATAATTCTTTCACCCTTATTCAAGTATTTCAAAACTCTCAATAATAAAGATGTGTCACTACATGCCCTTTAAAGTTAAAAATGTCATCATTTCTTGCTTTTCTCTTAAAAATCAAGGTTTTGACATAGTCAAAGTTTGCGTCAAACTCCTTTTTTGCTCTAAATGTAAGAAATACTATCATTGGAAAGAAAATTAAATTTGTGATGGTATTTGGCATGAATGAAACTTGTATCTATAAAACTCTTCATAATATGTGTGTTTAAAGTTGGGAAATAATTTGTGAAATTTTCGCACTGTGCCACGTGAAATTTAGATAATTTTCGTAGTGTCCAATCTATTTGTTATTAAGTCTGTGCTCTGTGGGTAATTCTATTTATGCACATTTCCCCGAATATGGATAGCGCCATCATAATGTGTTTCAGTTTCATATCCATTGTGCATATGTATTCAACTGGCCTCATCATACATCTGATTTAACTCATTGTTTGTTTGTATGGTGTTTTACATCATTTTCAGCATGTAAGATTTAATAGTTTACATGTGAACGAGAAAACCTAAATAAACAGTACGCATAAAATGTTTTTGCATAAAAACGTTCCACAACATGTCCCTACTTAGAATCCAACTGATGCCACCCTGGCATCCTTGAGCATTTTGAGATATTCAAGATGGCCGACAAAATGGCCGCCAAAAAGGGAAATTCGACGCATTTCCTGAACTACATCATATTAGAACAATATTATGCGGGTATTTATTGTGTTTGTTGTTAGAGATAATCTATTGAACATTAAACTTAATATTTAAGGATGAAAATCACATGAAAAATCCAAGATGGCCGACAAAATGGCCGACAAAAAGGTAAAATCGACATATCTCATGAACTACATCATATTATAACAATATTATGCGGGTATTTATTGTTAGATAATCTGTTAAACATTAAACTTATTATTTAAAGATGAAAATCATATGAAAAATGCAAGATGGCCGACAAAATGGCCGCCTAAAATGCAAAATTGATATATCTCATGACTACATGAGATTAGAATAGGATTCAGATTAGAATAGGATTCTGAAAATACTTATTGTGTTTACTGTTTGAGATAACTTGCTCAACCTTTAAAATGATAATTTGAAGAAGAAAACACATGTTAACTGTTAATCTACTTCTTTAATTACACGATAGGTCCTTTAGCAAATAAACATGCATAAGTAACACAAATACATCAGTGTCGTCACTTTATGCACTTGGCGCCCTCAGTGTTAGCATAAACGACTTGTTGGGGGATTATTACATCGGCTTCCTCGTGGCTGGTTCGCAAATCCACTCGGTCAACTACTACGCTGTGATGTATCTCAACGGGAATCTCTGATGAGCCTGTGATCACCAACTTGTTCTTCACTCCTTGTAGACCTATGGCTCTACATTTGAGATCTTCACAGATGATGTTGATTAACTGGATCTTATTTTCCACGTTGGTGAGTATAATTTGCTGAGCTGGGAGTGGTGTAGTGGTGGTCAATTTATGAGCAATTGACTTGTGACTACTGGCACGCCCGATTCTTGTAACGCTCTTGATGCTGTATGGATGGTGTCGATCAAATATCAGGTATACATCGCTGGAATTCATGTGTAATGATACATATCGCCAGAAGCTATTGACGAAATCTTGGACTGTACCATTTGACGGCCAATGAATACACCAAAGAACTGCGCAACCATCAATCACAATGGTGTCTGGCTTCAATGATGTTCTAGCTGACAGGTTGACTTGTAGCTTCCTCTTTAATGTTGATTTGAAAGTGGCTATCCTCATGTTACCATTGCCATCGAACATTGAAGTAGGCACTGGTGCAAGTTCATGGTTGAGTATATCTTTCAAGTCAATTGATCTTGATGACAGTAAACCCATAATTCGTCCATAGATCAATTCTGTGTCATAGATAGTATCTGCACCACCTTTCACACCCTTTTTGTTGACAGCCATAGTCACGACCTTTTTGGACAATGTGAAACCCTCCGGCCATGTATTTTCATAATCAACCATTTGTCACATCCCAAGATTGACAGCATCATCACCATTCACAGCATCCGAACTGATTCTTCCAGACACGATGTTTAAAATACCAGTGCTATGTTCCTCAGGATCCATTGGATCTATACATGTATCCAACTTCTGATGGATGTTCTTCCTGTCAACACTATCAGATTTGATGCGAGCGGATGATCTTCTTTATGTGTACTGAGATGAGCGGTTTCTTCATCAACATCTCTCATCCGTTTGATGTCTTGGAGAAGGCGGCTGCAGAAGTGCAGACTCCTTCAGTGTGATGCCAATAATACCCCCAGGGCCATGACCGTAGCGCATAAATGTGGTCTCGATAAACATATCGAACCAGAGGCCATTCCACAATCCGGCATGATGGCGCATCACATGTTCACCTGCAACAAACCTGGCCTGAACATCTCCAGGAAGACTTTCCATTGACCGCAAGTAATACAAGCCATATCTAGCATAATTTATATGACCAGCAGCGAAGAAATATGGCATCATAGCGGCAACAGCGGAGAGGTGCAGGCCCCATTCCGCCTCTCGTTCAGCTCGGACAAAGGGCATCATGATGAATACCGGCTTTATCAGGCAGTCAAGCCAAAGTCGAGTCGTTCTGCTGTGCTTGACCTTATCTTCTAAGCATTTTATCAGCTCATCGTAGTTGTTTGCATCCGGAGCTACATTTCTCAGCACTTCTTCAGCTACCATTCTGAGAGCCCTTACGTTTTGTGGGAAGTTCTTCCCCGTCAACATTCGCGCCACACCACCAAATGCTGCCTTCAATATATCTTCAAGGCCACTGTTTGCCATCAGGACTCCCACACAACCAACAAAACTCATCAAAGTATGCATTCCTCAAAGTCTCGGGTAAAAGTTTGGGAAAACCTGAGGCTGTACCCACATGACATTAACCATTACGCGATAAAGCCGTTGGTCGGCGGTAAATACAGTGAATCCTTGTCCACATTTCAGTGTTAGTCGCTGAGCTTCGCACATGGCCGTCATCATGGTATCGGGATCGCAAGGCAACATATCAATCAGAGGTGTGTACATGATTGATGATCCTGGTTTCAAAGCTTGGCCTTGCGTCCTTGCGCTGTATTGTATCCTCCAAATGCTGGCGTGTTGTTGACTGTTGTTATGTCTCTCATAAATTGAAGATCTAAATATCTCGCTCTTGTATTCAATATTACCCGTTCTGCTAACATTCGTTATGGCAAGACACAGCGTTGTGGGTAGTGAGCTGGCATATCAGGTTTCTTTGGTCCTTGGTAGTGTTGGACTTGTACATAGGACGCGATTGGAGTTTTCATAGCATCCCTGGATATCCTATCTATTGTCCCATGACATTCTGGTGTGTTGTCCAATGTCTTCTTGTTCTGCGTTAGTAGCAACGCCAGAGCATGGGTTGATTTCAAACCGTTTTGAGATGAGACATTGGCATCAAAATCGTCTGCAACGGCCTGGATCAAACCATCATTCCCATCAGTTATAGGCCGTAAAGCGGTATTATCTGCCTCATTTACAGTAGATACAGCAGCAGACGTCTTGAACCGAAGCATTTCATCATAGGAGCAGGTGACATAAAAGTCATATAAGTTGTTAATTTTCGCCTGTTCTCTGGTTTCAATACCAAGCGCAATTTGTAGAGATGTCGGCTTATTGTTTATGATGCCTGTTACCATATTACAAATCATCAATGCAGGTAGAGTGTCATTTAGTTTGTCAGACATGCAAGACAATAATCTTGATAGTGTTGTACTTGATTGTTCTGAAGCCAGGCTTTTATCTATTCGTATGTTGTATTTTCCCTTATTGTAATTGATTTTCTTGCATTCACTCACAATTTGTTTGGCTATACATTCAATTGGGATATTATCCTCGTCTAAATCCTCTAACCTCAGTAAACTGGAGGCTTTGCTTCGAAATATAATAATATTCGCCAGACCCTGGGACGATAGTACTAGCAGGTCATCACCAAACACATCACTAACTTTTCTTATTAGATTTGGTCGTGTTAAGCTTCCCTCATTGGCTAAATAGAAGCTGTGCAACTCAACTGATGTCCACAATTTGGATTTGACATTTTCCATATACTTTATTGTTGCATCTAAAGCTGGCTTTATTGTTGCATCTAAAGCTGGCTCTCCTGTATTATACTGTTCTTTTGTAGCAAATTCTACATTACGTGGCCCCATGAATGATTTTCTACAAGCATCGTGATATCGGGCATCTGCAGCATGTAAATCACTTGCTGCTCCACCAAGGCGCACTTCTACCTCCCTAGCCCACCCATCATTTCGAGACTGTCACACTTGTAGTAATCTTTGAATGTTTGTCTTCCAGGACGATCCGCTGTGCGACATAAAAAAGATTTTCTAGCGCGACTTGGATCAGTTTTTAGTGTACACATTTCACCACAATATAAACAATGCTCGAAGAAATCAAACTGTATGTCAGAACGTCTTGTACGTTTCGCAGATGGTGGTGTTTCTTGAGATTCGCCGCCAATTCGTTTCAAATACCGAGTGATGTGGCATTTTGACGTATATGACGATACACAGTCTCTATGGCATTGGACAGTTACACTTTCATCATTATCATCAAGTATTTTCTGAAGATTAATGTGAATATCATCTTTCCTAAGTTTGCTTGATTTAATTAAGTTTAATAAACGATCATGGCCAGCTTCTCTGAGTTCTTTTTCGGATTGTCCACAATTAAATATGTCTGCTAGAATACACTGAGTCATTTTCAGATGTTAACCTATGAGGTGTACTTTGGTTAGTATGTAAAGGCGTGTGTACAGTGGTATATTCCAACATGGGTCTCTCTGTGAATAGTACTTCCTCTGTGTACTGGAAATAAATCGCAGTTATAAGTTCATAATTATTACTAATTTAACATCGCAAGTGACATCTTTATCGTGTGCATTGACTGCAATGCTGAAACATCACGTTAATAATAAAATACAATTTTACATCCGGCTTCTAGTGCCCATCCGGATACTGTTACAGTTTGCAAAAAAATTCGAACAGCACCTTCCTTGTTAATTATATTTATTTATATATTACTTAGTTATCTATGCAGATTCAACATATTCTGTTCCTGCCAGGAGTATTATTTTTAAAACAAAATCACTTGATCCACAATGACAATGCATGTGTTGCCAAATTCTTCTTCATTTATTCTAGCTTTAGACACAAATACAATCCAATTATTCCAAATGTTATTGATAAAATGAATTCATTGTGCAAAATAATGATGATTATACTTACATCTGAACATGATTCAACCAGGATGGGTCTGCTGTAATCAAATACTGCAAAGTGTTTTGATTTTTTTTCAGACGAAATAATGGCGCAATTGAAACAAAGGGAGAGCACTATGCAATGTTCAAATATAGATTTAATTACATCCTCTTTTATATTATAATTATATTGTCATTGCTTTATTGATGTATTTGTAGTTTCAATTACATACAGAGAGAAAGAATGTGATATATGTTTTGTACCTTAGCATAGAGATAAAAGAAACCAAGTGTATTTAGCTACAGTGCTCTGCACAGTTATATATTACATGGTTAGTTATTATGGCAGGGTTATGTTATTTAACTGAGCACAAAGGGAAATGTAACTATCTATGGTACAAGTACATTTAATTTGATGTAAGTATGCCTGCATGAGTTTGCAAAAACATTTTTTATGCACGGGTGTTTGATGTTTTAATATAAAAAAAGCATTTGGCGGCCATTTTGGTGGCCATTTTGGCGGCCATTTTGGTTTTTGCAGCCATAGTATGATGCTATTTGCACTGAGTATATTAAGAATGTTAATAGTTATCTCATTATCAACAATTCCAATTAAAATAAGACCCATACCCACAAGGTAAAGCAGATACTGGCATTATATATTTTAGGCGGCCATGTTGGCGGCCATTTTGGATTTCTAGCAAATTGCTCAATGGTGCCAGGGTGGCATCAGGTGGATTCTGGCTTAAGACATGTTGGGGAACCATAATACAACAAAAGATTTTATGCGTACTATTTATTTAGGTCATGACATGAATCGGGGTTTGACATGTAGACTATAACCATTGAAATAGTTTGGCTGAGTAAACTCGACAGCTGTTAGCTTTTGTTGTATAAATCATTATGCCCCCGAAAAAATTTCGGGGGCATATAGTAATCGCACCGTCCGTCCGTCCAGATTCTGTCCGTCATTCCGAAGTTCGTGTCCGGACCTTAACTTCACAACCCCTGCAGGGATTTTTAAATAACTTGGTACAAGTGATCACCAAAACAAGACGATGTGTCGTGCGCAAAACCCAGGTTGTACCTCAAAGGTCAAGGTCACACTTGAAGTTCATAGGTAAAAAAAGAGGTACGCAATTTCGTGTCTGGACCGTAAGGTCACAACCCCTGCAGGGATTTTTAATAACTTGGCACAAGTGATCACCATAACAAGATGATGTGTCGCGCGCAAAACCCAGATCCGTACCTCAAAGGTCAAGGTTACACTTGAAGTTTACAGGTCAAAAACAGGTACGTAATTTCGTGTCCGGACCGTAACGTCACAACCCCTGCAGGGATTTTTAAATTACTTGGCACAAGTGATCACCATAACAAGACGATGTGTCGCGCGCAAAACCCAGGTCCGTACCTCAAAGGTCATGGTCACACTTGCAGTTCATAGGTCAAAAACAGGTACGCAATTTCGTGTCCGGACCGTAACGTCACAACCCCTGCAGGGATTTTTAAATAACTTGGCACAAGTGATCACCATAACAAGACGATGTGTCGCGCGCAAAACCCAGGTCTTCAAGGTCAAGGTCACACTTGGAGGTCAAAAGTCAAATTGTGTCCGGTCAATAACTGTGGTATTCATGGACAGATTTTCAAATAACTTGCCACAAGTGCTCACCACAACAAGCTGATGTGTCGCGCACAAAATCCATGTCTGTGGCCCCAAGGTCAAGGTCACATTTAGAGGTCAAAGGTCAATAACTTTTGCATGCCTGGACGGATTTTCAAATAACTTGGTACAAGTGCTCACCACAACCAAATGAGGTGTCGTGCACAAATCCAGGTCCATGGCTCCAAGGTCAAGGTCATACTTAGAGGTCAAAGGACACTTCGGGGGCATTTATCACTTGCAGTGATATTTCTTGTTTATAATAATTCACATATGCTTTAAGGCTCTGTTACATTTTGTTTTGTGATTAAAACACCTTTATTGAAGTATATTTAATTGTACAACTGATAGCAACATAACTCCAGTATGAATTAATAACAGAAATCAGGCAAGGTAAAATTCCAACAAAAGAACTCTTTTCTTTTTTTTTATCCGTTTCGTCCGACTCAAAGACTCAAGACTTCAAAGCTCATATACATTTAGAAACAGAACCAGGTACACATGAAATGAAATTTCATTATGGAAACATATGAACAGTGTATTGACCGTGCATTCCAGACTAAATTTATTGTTTAACATACAAGATTGCAATGTTACTTTGAAATCATAAATGTGGCAGAGTTTATTTTTTGAATCAGAAAAAAGTAAGTTTTGATAGCTAGAATGATGTGTGTGTAAAAGTGTATATTGGCATCTTCTTTTTTTAACACTTTTGTTAAAAGGTCATTCCCCTCACCCCAACCAAATTACATGCAAATACACGATAATCACTACAAATGTTGAATCTGCGTGTTCCAAGTTCACACGGGAAGGTGTATTGAAATCAAAATTGTGGAAATGTGATATAGTTTTTTTTAAATATTAAAATTAATTACAAGTAAATATGGTCTGAATAACAGACATGCTTATGTCTGTATTAACACTCTGTGTGTCGTCATTGTATTTTCATTAAAATTACTTTGTGAAACACTATACCTGTGAATCAAAAAGTGAATCTGTAATCTATGTGTTTAGAGATTTAAATATAAATTATATTTTTCGATTTTGCCATCCGTCCCTTTAAAGGACTTTTACATTAGGACCTTCATTAACAGTATTGTCCTTTAAGGCCGACTATTTCCAAATGTTGGCCTGCAGTTTCCCTTCTTACCCCGACACGGTACTTCCAACTATTTATATAGCAATGATGCTACATCACTAATTGTTTGTAAGTGCTACGCTACTGAGAAACCTAATTTTTAGCTCTTCTGATCAGCAGAGCTTATGCCATGGTGAGGCGTCCGTCATCCGTCTGTCCGTCCGTCTGTAAACTTTTATTTGTAGCGACTACTCCTCTGAAACTACTGGATGGATATTAATGAAACTTTACAGAAATGTTGCCCGTAAAGTCTAGTTGATCCTAGCAAAAATTCATGTTGATGTGAAATCCAAGATGGCCGCCAAAGCTAAAAATAGAGTTTTAAAATACAAGTTTGTAGCGACTACTTCTTGAAAACTATAAGTGATATTGATATGGGACTTTTTCTAAAATGATCAGCATGACATGATGTTGGTCCTTGTCAAAAATCGTTTTGATTCGACGTTAAACATGGCTGCCAGCGGCCATCTTTGTTTAAATAGAATTATATAGTAAAAACTTGTAGGACTACTCCTCTGAAACTACTTGGCAGATTTTCATGAAACTTTACAGGAATGTTGCTCTTGACGTCTAATTGATCCTAGCAAAATTTCAGATCTGCCAGAAATTCAAGATGGCCGTCACAGCTAAAAATAGATTTTTAAAAAATTGATATGGGACTTTTTCTAAAATGATCAGCATGACATGATGTTGATCCGAGTCGAACATTATTTTGATTCGACGTTAAACATGGCTGCCAGTGGCCATCTTTGGTTACATAGGGTTATATAGTAAAAACTTGTAGCGACTACTCCTCTGAAACTACTCGACGGATGTTCATGAAACTTCACATGAATGTTGCTCGAGATGTCTAGTTGATCCTAGCAAAATTTCAGGTTGGCCGGAAATTCAAGATGGCCGCCACGGCTAAAAATAGATTTAAAAAAAATAAGTTTAGCGTCTACTTCTTGAAAACTATAAGAGATATTGATATGAGACTTTTTCTAAAATGATCAGCATGACATGATGGTTATCCGAGTCGAACATTATTTTGATTCAATGTTAAACATGGCTGTCAGCGGCCATCTTTGTTAACATAGAGTTATATAATGAAAACTTGTAGCGACTACTCCTCCGAAACTACTTGACGGATTTTCATGAAACTTCACAGGAATGTTGCTCTTGATGTCTTATTGATCTTAGCAAAATTTCAGGTCGGCCGGAAATTCAAGATAGCCGCCACGGCTAAAAATAGATTTTCAAAAAACAAGTTTGTAGCGACTACTTCCTGAAATCAAAATCAATCAGTAGAGCTTCAAGGTCATTGATCTCTTGTTGATGATTATCTTGCTTTATTGGATTAAACAGTTTGCGAGATTGCTCTTACTTGTTATATTTTATAACATGCATATTTTAATTGAAATCATAAAATAATAATTAAGAGAAGTTATTGGTTCAGATAAACTTTATCAAACTAGCAATTGAGAGAACATAAAGTTTGCATATCATTCTAAATGTCAGCCTCACTCTAGGTGTACATGGAGTGGCTTTCTCATAACATGCAGGTGGGGGTTGAGTGGGTGGTGGCGGTGCCCGGTGTTGAGATAACCTATACTGCCTGGAAATCACCATTAAAGATAAAACGAGGAAACGGCAAACGCAAATATATAAAGGTTGGCGTGGGGTGAGGGGATTCTTCCGTGCAAGCATTTTATTCCATTAACAAATATAATCCCCCAACTTTTCTGAATAAATGGCTGCGTCTTAGCTCTAGGTAGGTACAGGATATAAAATCTCCATAAGAGCTATGATTCTCACAGTTCAGGCCTAGTATTAAATGTTCCATATATAGCACTTATTACACATTTGAGCAATGAATTTCCACTGACAAAACAAATTATTAATACCTTGAAAATGGTCTTCTAGTAGCAGATACAGTATTCCTAAATCCTATTTGCATGAACCTGTCAATTGCTTGAATATGTCAATTATGTCACAGTGACCTGTGTTTACACATAAAGGGACGCTAATCCCTCCATCATGTCCATTATGTCACGGTGACCTGTGTTTACACACAAAGGGAGCTAATCCCTCCATCATGTAACGGTGACCAGTGTTTACACATAAAGGGAGCTAATCCCTCCATCATGTCACGGTGACCAGTGTTTACACATAAAGGTAGCTAATCCCTCCATCATGTGACCTGTGTTTACACATAAAGGGAGCTAATCCCTCCACCATGTCATTAATGACTTTCTTTTACATAATTCACTGACTATGGAAAACTGTACGACTTGTTAAAGTGTGGGTGTAGGTAGTGCTTGCTGATGTAGTGCACTCAGTTCTGAATAATTCAAGGCGTTCAAAAACTGTTTTAAAGAATAATAAAATAGAACAAGAATTAATCCTTGTTCATGAAAGAAAATGCACAAAAAAATGGTATGCTGTAGGTACTTGGCGTTTCAACTGTTGATAATTTGTTATTTATTTGCTTCCATTCAATATTTAACTGGTCTTCTTATAAACAATATGCAGATTCTCATTTGAATAATTTGTAGATTCGGCTGTTCATTATTTGAATAATATGCAAATCCTCATTTTAAACAATTTGTTACTATTTGAATAATTTTTAGATCCTAATTTGAATAAGTTGCATATTACTCATTTGAATAAGTTGCATATTACTCATTGAATAAGTTGCGTATTACTCATTGAATAAGTTGCATATTACTCATTGAATAAGTTGCATATTACTCATTGAATAAGTTGCATATTACTCATTGAATAAGTTGCATATTACTCAATTGAATGATATGCAGATTACACGTTGTTACCGAATGTTGATTGTTCATTCAGGCCTAACAAAAAAATATGTGTGTTTCCGGTTTCCCGACCGACCCTACTTTATCACCGCCGACACTAAATATTTTTAGCGAAAAAAAAAAAAAAAAAAATATTACAATCAAACAACAAATATTTTTATTCAAATGATAATTTTATTATTAGTTAAACATCTTATCTGGATCCAAACTGTTTGCAAAGGTTATCAAGAAGTTGCCTTAGTACAAAAATGGCATAATGTATGTGAACAATATATATTAAAAAAAATATCTAAAAAAAAAAATCCCTACCTACCTACCCTAACTTTTTGACAGGGTGAAACCAGAAACACATAATTTTTTTAGGCCTCATTAATACGCGCAGCTTTAATTATTTAATATTTTTGTTAAGTTTTTGGACTTGCTAAGCAACGAGGTGAGTAGGCTTCAAGTTCACATTTAACCTTCACTGGTCACCCGGGCTGTCCTTCCATTTCAGTTTCAAGTTTAATAGATTTTTGAGATGCGATAATCAGGATGATATCCCAATCTTGAGGTAAAATTTGCTGACTCAGTTGTAGCTGCGGCTGTATAAATCTTACACAAAAAAAAATCTCGTTTTATAGATGGCACCAGAGTCACCATTTATATCAGCCTTCTTTAGAGCAAAGATGTAATTTAGAACATTTGTTGAACATCAGTTAATTCTACTGCTGGTTTAATATTAAACCTACGATTTGGGTTATTATTAATAAAATGAAGAAAAAAAACTGTTATTTTGTGTGCAAATGTTTTACGAGGGCTGAATGCGAAACAGTCGTTACTAAATATATATATATAAATAAATAAAGAAAAAAAGAAAATGGTTCTGTGTTCCAAGAGAAACCCTTGATTTATATACCAAAAGAGTTATTTTTATCATCTACAATTCCCATCTCAAAAATTATTGTGATAAGTGTTTTCAGTATTAGTATTCTATTTTGCAGTTTGTTCAACTCGTTCTCATTTTGGAAACAGTTCTGTTTGATCAGTTAATGGTATTGCGGAATGATTTGTAAAACAATAAATAACCTCGTTTGTTTGAAGTTGTAAAATTATTTTGATTTGTCTATAACTTTATTAGACGTTATAATTATATAGTTGAGGGAATAAATATGTAAATTACTTAACCAATTGTTACAATGAAATGCAATATATCATTCTTTATATCATGGTTAAATATGAAGTCAGTACCAAGTTATATTTACTCAAGTTATATTAACTGTCATTGTACCATACTTGTCATTGTACCATACTTGTCACATACTTGTCATTGTACCATACTTGTCATTGTACCATACTTGTCAATTGTACCATACTTGTCATTGTACCATACTTGTCATTGTACCATACTTGTCATTGTACCATTTTTGTCATTGTACAATACTTGTCGTTGTACCATACTTGTCCCATACTTGTCATTGTACCATACTTGTCATTGTACCATACTTGTCATTGTACTATACTTGTCATTGGTACCATACTTGTCCCATACTTGTCATTGTACCATACTTGTCATTGGTACCATACTTGTCATTGTACCATACTTGTCATTGTCCCATACTTGTCCCATACTTGTCATTGTACCATACTTGTCATTGTACCATGCTTGTTATTGTACCATGCTTGTCATTGTACCATGCTTGTCATTGTACCATACTTGTAATTGTCCCATACTTGTCATTGTCCCATACTTGTCCCATACTTGTCATTGTACCATACTTGTCATTGTACCATGCTTGTTATTGTACCATACTTGTCATTGTACCATACTTGTTATTGTACCATACTTGTCATTGTACCATACTTCTAATAGTTTTCCTTTATTCCTGCTTATGATATTATTTTCCTAAACCTGAAGACCCATGCAATAACTGCCGGTATGTTTCAGCCATGCAATAACTGACGGACTTGGCAGTTATAACACGGTGTACCCAACGACAGTTTGTAAAAGCATTAGAGCTATGGTACAAAACATTTATAGCAGTTTTTCTTGTATATGCAAGTTATAGTGCGCTCTTGAGGGCAGAGGGACTCTATATGCAATTTATAGTGCGCTCTTGAGGGCAGAGGGACCTAGGCCCTCAAGAAGCAGTATAAATTGCATATACTCGAAAAATGATGCTATAAATATTACATAGACCCCTGTCTAATGTAGGTTTAATGTGCATGCACCCATATGTGTCATATTGAAATTGCCTGAATACATAAGGTGTCAGAGTATGCCTATATGAAACTGCACACATTGCTTTCTACTGGTCTGCATTTCTTGAAAAATGAAATTGACATCATAATATCTAGGACACATGTCTGTCAGATCCATTTTTTACCTCTCTTTATTACTTATGGGTAGCCCTTTGAAAATAAAGTTGCAAATTGAATATATTGTAAGTTTGCCAATATTCATTTTCAGTAAGATTTATATGAAAACAGTAAAAAAAAAAGGTCTTTATCGCCACCTTTTTTTTTGGTCAAGTTCTTAAGTGTAGAAAGTTAAATTCCCTGGAACACAACTAGGCAATTGTCTCCAGGCATGGTAACTTTTTTCTTAAGCATCAGCGGTCACAATTTCAATGCATTTTACCTTTCCTATGCTTCACTTCCAACAATTCATGGAAGCCGCGTCTTTGCCTGTAATGTAAATCTTGCCTACCGTATATGGAGACCATTTGCTTGTTGGACTCGGAACACATCATAATCAAATATGCACCATCCCTTATATTGCAAGAAATCTACTATGCATAACTGTATTTATTGCACAAGAGTTAATAAGCATTCAAGTTTTATTCAACCTGTTGATCGATTTTATAAATTATGATATTTGCGAGACATATATTTAATAATCTTCACTAGATGTGAATCAAGATTTGATTAAATACTGGTACATGTATCAACAATTTAATATTTTATAAAAGAAAATATTATAATTTCTAATTTTTGCTCTAGTCTTAACAATTATTTTTAAATACAATATACAATATACATTAAACATATGTTTGCCGTGTATGCACAGTCAAACCTGTATTAAGGGACCACTAAATGGAGAGCAAAATTGCTTTCTTAGCATAAGTGATGTCGTAATTTAGGCATATTTTAATTTAAAACAATACATTTGAGAAATGAAATGCTAGTCGTTTAAAGCAAGTTTCTTAAACAGAAAATATGTGGTCTTCTGGCCAGTCTTGGGCACATTGGATTATATATGTGATGATTAACCAACCGATTGAGGTTTAGTGCAACACTATTGCATCCACTGCTAAATTCATACTAGTTACAGCAGTGTTGGGTTGAACCTTGAGTTGACATCATGTATATCAGTGAATAGTCGCAAACTGATTCTTTGTTTTATGCACACAAGATATGAGATTTAAAAAGAGGTAAAGTAAGTAAGGTATTAGTGCAGCGCTGTGGTCTAGTGGTAGAAAAGTCATGGGTTCGATCCCTGCCATGACCATATGTGTTGTGTCCCTGAGCAAGACACTTTTTCTGCATTTGCTTAGTACTACTGGTTCTACCTAGGAAGACATCTAGAGTGATTAAAATAAGTTCAGAGAGCTTGCGTTACTATCAGTGTAAAATAAATAAAGTAACCATCCATTACAGGTAAGCCAAGTAACTTTTAAACTGTGATTTATATTTCAGTGCAAGACGTGATGTCTGAAGAGGCGTCAGAAGCTGTGTCTGACACAGTGCGCAGGAGGGCGGCTGAGGCAGCTAAAGAATATACTAACTAAGTCCGTCGAGAGAATCAAGACGTGAGACGACCAGCAAATGATACCACGCTTGGAGTGCAAATAGATATTTTATAGCATGTTTTCACCGTTAATTTCCCCTGCTTATACAATGTACTATTGATTGATACTGTGGTACAGTTTGTAAAGTCTGCATACACTTAATGTAATAATGATGGTAAACCAATATCACCGGGACAGTCGATGTCACCTGGACAGTCAATGTCACCTGGACACGAATCTCTTTATGAACATGTAGCTTCAGTTTTTGAAAACTAGAGAAAACATTTGCTATTAAAATGAAATTAAATTGTTCCGAAAAAAAATCAAAAGAAAAAAAGAGTAAAATTGTATTAAATATGCCGGTATGTACATTCAGTGTTACTGTATTTAGCGTTCACCAGATGGTATAACATACCAAAATTGGTATTTATTCTACTAGATTAGAATCGGAAGTATTAAAATTTCATGCAAATGCTGTTAAAGGTTAGCAGTGTTGTTTAAGTTTGCTGCGACGACACTATTTGTACAAGATGTTCGTGTAATCCATAGTTATTCTCCATTTTCCCCTTAATAACCTGTCTTTCACACTTTCTTAAAGAATCATTTTATTGTAATAGATTAATTTAGTGCATGTTGTGGTATTAGATTAAAATTGTGCTTGTGGTGGGGTAAGAGAAAATTAAAAAAATTATCAGCTTTAAAATGCTGGAAGTTTTTACATTTAAATGTAAACCAAAACAAATACTTGCCAATTTGGAAAAAAAAAAAGAACTACCGGTAATTCTGCTTGAATGTTTTTATGACTTTATATTCAATATTCATATCATACTTTGCAGTAAAAACATTTTTTTTTTTCAGCATTAAATATATACCTTCATGTGTAAACTGCTTTTATTATTAGGCTAGTAAATTTTGAATGAAAATAGAAATGTTATATAAACTATTTTGGCAAAAGCAGGATCATTGTGTTCCACTGAATCCCAGTTTTGTCTCTTTTTAAGTGTCAGTAACTCTTGGTGTCCTTGGACCTTGTTGTGATTTTGATCTCTGGATGTTTCATGTCGTACATGTACTTCAGTTGTAACATGTTTGTAGATTAATTTTAATTCAATGATGATGCGGTTATTGTGTGTACTCACCTGAATGACTTAGGTATACTTTCACCCGAAAATATTACATTTTGTTTTAGTTTTATATAAATTATGCATTTCTTGTATAATTAAAAGTAATTATTGTATAATTAAAGCTGTACAGATGCTTAAAAGCTATACACATTGGCATTATATTGTTTATTTACAGTGGAATAATCTGTTGTACTAGTTACAGAAATAAAAATATGCATCAATATGAGATTTAAGATTTAGAAGTATGAGTAGATTTAAATCCTTGCCAATAATATATAAACTTGTTGAACTTTTTATTTCCTGTTTTGTTTCGTTATGTACCAAGCCTGAACTATGTTTTTTTTATAATATTTGCTCAAACACATATTAAATACCAAGGTATCATATATATTTTTGTTAATGCTATTTTTAAAAAATCTTGACTTTCCAATTTCAACTATTTTATTAAGTTTCATATATTAGATTTACAGGAACAAATCTTCAGTACTTTTTTTTAAAGGGACACACAGCAATCTTGATTTTTTTTTAAAAGTTTGTTTACATCACTTGCATTCAGATCATTATTAATATAAATTACATATTACAAAACTCCAAATTATATTTAAATATAATGCAAGCAGATTTAAAGTCAAAGAAAATGTTTGTGTGCCCCTAAATTTGATAAAACTTATATTCTATATAAATATTATATGAACATAGTGGGATTTATTTAAATTATACCAAATCCTGGACCTGTCTCTTCAAAAGCTGTTGTGAATAATTTCGGTGTACATATCCCCAGTTGTATGTTGTGTGAAGTATTTATTACCAAAAGTTAACAATAGTGTGCATGAGTTTTGATATACAGTAGTAAATACATGTAGATGTTTGGTGAAAGTGTTTTTTTTTCGTTTGTAATACATATTGAATGCCTTCTTGAGTCTACAATAGAATTTGCAGCAACTCTGCAGTTCTGCAGGTTAGAAGGTTCGAGGCCCATTCTCCATATTTTTATCTAGATGTAAATGGAGGATGAGCCTGGCATGTTCATCCCTGTTTGGCGTCATATAACCTTTCTTGTAATGGTGCGCCTTAAAACCCCATTTCCGATTCTTGACTGGTGTGCTGTTGCCTTCATATTATATATGCTGAAATAACTCTCCTGCCTAAATTTAAATATTGTTTATTGGCCCTTTACCTTCCCATATTTTTTTCCAGGACACAAACTCTTCTTTTTTTTGATGGTACAAGATCAAACGAAATATTACAAGAACTTTTAACTTTACAGTTAAGAGAATATAACTTGACAATTTCAATTTGTTAAACAGAGGTTTGCATCGTGCAACACTTGCCATTTAAAGTCGAACAATTGATCGAATACATCTTGGCAAAATACTGCCGAATACATCACTGCGAGATGGCAGTCCAATACATCATAGTGAGATGGTCGTCGAATACATCATAGTGAGTTTGTTGCTGAATACATCATAGATAACTGTTAATCAGTATTCTTCTATATGCTTCTTCAATAATAAATGGTAACATATTGTACTTACCTTCCTACCCAGGTTTAAAATGCTGGGTTTCTAAAGGGAAATATTAAATGTTTTGAGTTGAGTGTGTTTTTTTCCTTTGTTTTAATTAGTTCTATAGAACAATGTTGGTAGAATAATACTTTGATATTCTATGTTTTGTTTGTGATTCCAAAGTGCAATGTTATTTTGGTGCTGATCAAGAATGTGTAGAGTTGGAAACAGTTACAGACAAATTGTACAGGGTAATGAAAGGGAAGAGAAAACCACAAATACATAAGAGAGGGGCGGTACTAGTTGTCAGTGTAGTTACTAATTTTCTTTCATATTCTAAAAAGTGCAGTATGTTTGAATGTTGATGTTGGATTTTGTCATCCTAATTACTGGACAGGTATTCTCCAGTTTACTTATTGTCATATGAAGTTTCAAGTGGCATTTTTAATTGCAAAACCAATACAGTGCTAGATATGTTTAAAGATCCGGAAATAGACATTCTGTAGCTCTTTTGGCTGTTATTGCAATATAAGTGAGTGGTATTTAATTGTTTTCAAATTAACTGGTGCCAAAAGCATTCCTATGGTTAATTCATTAAAATGTGTTTTTATCTTGAACATTTTTTTTAGTACATAAAACAATAATATATAGACAGGGCACAACTGTCCTACCTTCCTTACACAAAAATATTCGAGAAGTTTTTCTGTGATTGGAATTTGTCTACAGGGGAAATTTCTGTAATTTTGTAAGAACCAGCTTCTGTGATAGATATTTTAAAGACAAATCTTCGCAATGTGATGCTAGGGAAATAACAGGACAGGTGATGCCTGAGAAATAGTATGATTTGCTGTGAAATTTTGCCTCGAGATTTAATCATCAATTAAGAGGGAGGAGAAAAGTTGTGTCGGTTGTGGATAAGCGCCTGCTCTTTTTCATTGCTCATCAGATGCAAGTTTGTTGTACATTTTAAAACTTTGATTTGTATATATAAAATTTCTCCACTATTTTCAAACTTGTATGAATGCGTGTTTATCCTCAGTTTTATACATATTTTTTTCCTTCTGTCATTCCCATTCTAAAGTTTATAAAATATTTTTGTTTATTTATACTGCAGTGTTGAATGCAAAATAAAGTGTGGATGTATATTGCTTTTAAACCATATAATCTTGAAACCTTTTTCAAGCAGGATAAATTACAACCTTAAACAATATCACTTTTGTGCTTAGCAAAGTCAAAGAATAAATGTAGAGCTGTCAAACCTGGTTCAGGTTCAACACTGTAGTAAAAAATAATTTTGATATATGGTTAAAGGGTATACTTTCAAGCAAGACATAATATTATCATCCCTTCTATTTTATCGACCTATTTATAGCAATACATATTTTCCAAGGGTCTACGTTTTTCCAAGTGTAACTATAAAACAGAAGTAATAAAACAACAATTACTTAATATGGCTTTGATTCTTTCTTGTTTTCCATTTATATTGTTACCATTTTTTAGCATAGTCTTCAATGTTTTATGTCCATAGAGAATGATGGACATCAAATACCATTCAAACAACATTCACATGTATGTCCATATAGTCATAGTTCTGTATTCTCACTCAACATTCACATGTAGGTCCATATAGTCATAGTTCAGTCAGCTGTCTCAACATTCACATGTATGTCAATATAGTCCTAGTTCAGTCAGCTCACTCAACATTCACATGTATGTCCATATAGTCATAGTTCAGTCAGCTCACTCAACATTCACATATATGTCCATATAGTCCTAGATCAGTCAGCTCACTCAACATTCACATGTATGTCCATATAGTCCTAGTTCAGTCAGCTCACTCAACATTCACATGCATGTCCATATAGTCATAGTTCAGTCAGCTCACTCAACATTCACATATAGTCCTAGTTCAGTAAGCTCTCTCATGTCCATATAGTCCTAGTTCAGCCAGCTCACTCAACATTCACATGTATGTCCATATAGTCTTAGTTCAGTCAGCTGTCTCAACATCCACATGTATGTTCATATAGTCATAGTTCAGTCATCTCTCTCAACATCCACATGTATGTCCATATAGTCCTAGTTCAGTCAGCTGTCTCAACATCCACATGTATTTCCATATAGTCATAGTTCAGTCAGCTCACTCAACATTCACATGTATGTCCATATAGTCGTAGTTCTGTCAGCTCACTCAACATTCACATGTATGTCCATATAGTCATAGTTCAGTCAGCTCACTCAACATTCACATGTCCATATAGTCATAGTTCAGTCAGCTCACTCAACATTCACATGTGTGTCCATATAGTCATAGTTCAGTATTCTCACTCAACATTCACATGTGTGTCCATATAGTCATAGTTCAGTATTCTCACTCAACATTCACATGTATGTCCATATAGTCCTAGTTCAGTCGGCTGTCTCAACATCCACATGAATGTTCATATAGTCATAGTTCAGTATTCTCACTCGACAAATTACATTCACATGAATGTCCATATAGTCATAATTCAGTCAGCTCATTCAACATTCACATATATAAAGAATATTATGTCAGTGCCTTTTACTATCAAGTTTATTAGGCGAGGCTTAGAAAACGAAGAATAGCCGAGCCATTCTTCGTTTTCGTGCCGAGCCTAATAAACTTGATAGTAAAAGGCACTGACATAATATTCTATTTATCATGTAGATTATCCACATTTTCTGTATGAATTACTATTATTACCTATTTCTCAGAATGTTACGCTTATTGAGGACGCCGCCATGTTGTTGTTCTTTGTTTGTTTTATGACCTCGAGCAATGTTACGTGCATGACGTCAGGTAACGTTACGTACAATAAACGCGGAGGGATTCTGCATTGATATGCTTTATTGGTCAACTTGCCTAATAAAGCAAAATTTAATAGGTCACCCCTTTATTGGCAGAAAAGTGCATATCTCCATGATAAATGTCCATATAGTCCTAGTTCAGTCAGCTCACTCAACATTCACATGTATGTCCATATAGTCGTAGTTCAGTCAGCTCTCTCATTTCCGTATAGTCCTAGTTCAGTCCGCTCACTCAACATTCACATGTCCATATAGTCATAGTTCAGTCAGCTCACTCAACATTCACATGTCCATATAGTCATAGTTCAGTCAGCTCACTCAACATTCACATGTATGTCCATATAGTCATAGTTCAGTCAGCTCACTCAACATTCACATGTATGTCCATACAGTCATATTTCAGTCAGCTCACTCAACATTCACATGTCCATATAGTCATAGTTCAGTCAGCTCACTCAACATTCACATGTGTGTCCATATAGTCATAGTTCAGTATTCTCACTCAACATTCACATGTGTGTCCATATAGTCCTAGTTCAGTATTCTCACCCAACATTCAAATGTATGTCCATATAGTCCTAGTTCAGTCAGCTGTCTCAACATCCACATATATGTTCATTTAGTCATAGTTCAGTATTCTCACTCAACATTCACATGTATGTCCATATAGTCATAGTTCAGTCAGCTCACTCAACATTCACATGTATGTCCATATAGTCATAGTTCAGTCAGCTGTCTCAACATCCACATGTATGTTCATATAGTCATAGTTCAGTATTTTTACTCAACATTTACATGAATGTCCATATAGTCATAGTTCAGTCAGCTCCCTCAACATTCACATGTATGTTCATATAGTCATAGTTCAGTCAGCTGTCTCGACATTCACATGCATGTTCATATAGTCATAGTTCAGTATTCCCACTCAACATTCACATGTGTGTCCATATAGTCATAGTTCAGTCAGCTCACTCGACATCCACATGTATGTCCATATAGTCATAGTTCAGTCAGCTCACTCAACATTCACATGTCCGTATAGTCATAGTTCAGTCAGCTCACTCGACATCCACATGTATGTCCATATAGTCATAGTTCAGTCAGCTCACTCAACATGCACATGTCCGTATAGTCATAGTTCAGTCAGCTCACTCAACATTCACATGTATGTCCATGTAGTCATAGTTCAGTCAGCTCACTCAACATTCACACATATAGTCATAGTTCAGTAAGCTCTCAACATTCACATGTCCATATAGTCCTAGTTCAGTCAGCTCACTCAACATTCACATGTATGTCCATATAGTCATAGTTCAGTCAGCTCACTCAACATTCACATGTATGTCCATATAGTCATAGTTCAGTCAGCTCACTCAAAACTCACATAGTTCAGTAAGCTCTCTCAACATTCACATTTCCATATAGTCCCTAGTTCAGTAAGCTCACTCAACATTCACATGTATGTCCATATAGTCCCTAATTCAGTAAGCTCACTCAACATTCACATTTATGTCCATATAGTCATAGTTCAGTCAGCTCACTTAACATTCAGTATGTCCATATAGTCATAGTTCAGTCAGCCAACATTCACATGTATGTCCATATAGTCATAGTTCAGTCAGCTCACTCAACATTCACATATATAAAGAATATTATGTCAGTGCCTTTTACTATCAAGTTTATTAGGCGAGGCTTAGAAAACGAAGAATAGCCGAGCCATTCTTCGTTTTCGTGCCGAGCCTAATAAACTTGATAGTAAAAGGCACTGACATAATATTCTATTTATCATGTAGATTATCCACATTTTCTGTATGAATTACTATTATTACCTATTTCTCAGAATGTTACGCTTATCGAGGACGCCGCCATGTTGTTGTTCTTTGTTTGTTTTATGACGTCGAGCAATGTTACGTGCATGACGTCAGATAACGTTACGTACAATAAACGCGGAGGGATTCTGCATTGATATGCTTTATTGGTCAACTTGCCTAATAAAGCAAAATTTAATAGGTCACCCCTTTATTGGCAGAAAAGTGCATATCTCCATGATAAATGTCCATATAGTCCTAGTTCAGTCAGCTCACTCAACATTCACATGTATGTCCATATAGTCGTAGTTCAGTCAGCTCTCTCATTTCCGTATAGTCCTAGTTCAGTCCGCTCACTCAACATTCACATGTCCATATAGTCATAGTTCAGTCAGCTCACTCAACATTCACATGTCCATATAGTCATAGTTCAGTCAGCTCACTCAACATTCACATGTATGTCCATATAGTCATAGTTCAGTCAGCTCACTCAACATTCACATGTATGTCCATACAGTCATATTTCAGTCAGCTCACTCAACATTCACATGTCCATATAGTCATAGTTCAGTCAGCTCACTCAACATTCACATGTGTGTCCATATAGTCATAGTTCAGTATTCTCACTCAACATTCACATGTGTGTCCATATAGTCCTAGTTCAGTATTCTCACCCAACATTCACATGTATGTCCATATAGTCCTAGTTCAGTCAGCTGTCTCAACATCCACATATATGTTCATTTAGTCATAGTTCAGTATTCTCACTCAACATTCACATGTATGTCCATATAGTCATAGTTCAGTCAGCTCACTCAACATTCACATGTTTGTCCATATAGTCATAGTTCAGTCAGCTGTCTCAACATTCACATGTATGTTCATATAGTCATAGTTCAGTATTCTTACTCAACATTTACATGAATGTCCATATAGTCATAGTTCAGTCAGCTCCCTCAACATTCACATGTATGTTCATATAGTCATAGTTCAGTCAGCTGTCTCGACATTCACATGCATGTTCATATAGTCATAGTTCAGTATTCCCACTCAACATTAACATGTGTGTCCATATAGTCATAGTTCAGTCAGCTCACTCGACATCCACATGTATGTCCATATAGTCATAGTTCAGTCAGCTCACTCAACATTCACATGTCCGTATAGTCATAGTTCAGTCAGCTCACTCGACATCCACATGTATGTCCATATAGTCATAGTTCAGTCAGCTCACTCAACATGCACATGTCCGTATAGTCATAGTTCAGTCAGCTCACTCAACATTCACATGTATGTCCATGTAGTCATAGTTCAGTCAGCTCACTCAACATTCACACATATAGTCATAGTTCAGTAAGCTCTCAACATTCACATGTCCATATAGTCCTAGTTCAGTCAGCTCACTCAACATTCACATGTATGTCCATATAGTCATAGTTCAGTCAGCTCACTCAACATTCACATGTATGTCCATATAGTCATAGTTCAGTCAGCTCACTCAAAACTCACATAGTTCAGTAAGCTCTCTCAACATTCACATTTCCATATAGTCCCTAGTTCAGTAAGCTCACTCAACATTCACATGTATGTCCATATAGTCCCTAGTTCAGTAAGCTCACTCAACATTCACATTTATGTCCATATAGTCATAGTTCAGTCAGCTCACTTAACATTCAGTATGTCCATATAGTCATAGTTCAGTCAGCCAACATTCACATGTATGTCCATATAGTCATAGTTCAGTCAGCTCACTCAACATTCACATGTATGTCCACATAGTCGTAGTTCAGTCAGCCAACATTCACATGTATGTCCATATAGTCATAGTTCAGTCAGCTCTCTCAACACTCACATATAGTTCAGTAAGCTCTCTCAACATTCACATTTCCATATAGTCCCTAGTTCAGTAAGCTCACTCAACATTCACATGTATGTCCATATAGTCCCTAGTTCAGTAAGCTCACTCAGCATTCACATGTATGTCCATATAGTCATAGTTCAGTCAGCTCACTCGACATTCACATGTATGTCCATATAGTCCTAGTTCAGTCAGCTCACTCAACATCCACATGTATGTCCATATAGTCCTAGTTCAGTCAGCTCCCTCAACATCCACATGTATGTTCATATAGTCATAGTTCAGTCAGCTCACTCAACATTCACATGTATGTCCATATAGTCATAGTTCAGTCAGCTCACTCAACATTCACATGTATGTCCATATAGTCATAGTTCAGTCAGCTCACTCAACATTCACATGTCCATATAGTCCCTAGTTAAGTAAGCTCGCTCAACATTCACATGTATCGGTAAGCTCACTTAACATTCACATGTACGTCCATATAGTCGTAGTTCAGTCAGCTCACTCAACATTCACATGTATGTCCATATAGTCGTAGTTCAGTCAGCTCACTCAACATCCACATGTATGTCCATATAGTCCTAGTTCAGTCAGCTCCCTTAACATCCACATGTATGTTCATATAGTCATAGTTCAGTCAGCTCACTCAACATTCACATGTATGTCCATATAGTCATAGTTCAGTCAGCTCCCTCAACATTCACATGTATGTCCATATAGTCATAGTTCAGTCAGCTCACTCAACATTCACATGTCCATATAGTCCCTAGTTAAGTAAGCTCGCTCAACATTCACATGTATCGGTAAGCTCACTCAACATTCACATGTACGTCCATATAGTCATAGTTCAGTCAGCTCACTCAACATTCACATGTATGTCCATATAGTCGTAGTTCAGTCAGCTCACTCAACATTCACATGTATGTCCATATAGTCCTAGTTCAGTCAGCTGTCTCAACATTCACATGTATGTCCATATAGTCATAGTTCAGTCAGCTCACTCAACATTCACATGTATGTCCATATAGTCCTAGTTCAGTCAGCTCACTCAACATCCACGTGTATGTCCATATAGTCGTAGTTCAGTCAGCTCCCTCAACATTCACATGTATGTCCATATAGTCCTAGTTCAGTCAGCTGTCTCAACATTCACATGTATGTCCATATAGTCATAGTTCAGTATTCTCACTCAACATTCACATGTATGTCGGTACAGTCCTAGTTCAATAAGCTCACTCAACATTCACATGTATGTGCATATAGTCCTAGTTCAGTCAGCTCACTCAACGTTCACATGTATGTCCATATAGTCATAGTTCAGTCAGCTCACTCAACAGTCACATGTATGTCCATATAGTCCTAGTTCAGTCAGCTGTCTCAACATTCACATGTATGTCCATATAGTCATAGTTCAGTATTCTCACTCAACGCTCACATGTATGTCCGTACAGTCATAGGTCAGTCAACTCACTCAACATTCACATGTCCATATAGTCATAGTTCAGTCAGCTCACTCAACATTCACATGTGTGTCCATATAGTCCTAGTTCAGTATTCTCACCCAACATTCACATGTATGTCCATATAGTCCTAGTTCAGTCAGCTGTCTCAACATCCACATATATGTTCATTTAGTCATAGTTCAGTATTCTCACTCAACATTCACATGTATGTCCATATAGTCATAGTTCAGTCAGCTCACTCAACATTCACATGTATGTCCATATAGTCATAGTTCAGTCAGCTGTCTCAACATCCACATGTATGTTCATATAGTCATAGTTCAGTATTCTTACTCAACATTTACATGAATGTCCATATAGTCATAGTTCAGTCAGCTCCCTCAACATTCACATGTATGTTCATATAGTCATAGTTCAGTCAGCTGTCTCGACATTCACATGCATGTTCATATAGTCATAGTTCAGTATTCCCACTCAACATTCACATGTGTGTCCATATAGTCATAGTTCAGTCAGCTCACTCGACATCCACATGTATGTCCATATAGTCATAGTTCAGTCAGCTCACTCAACATTCACATGTCCGTATAGTCATAGTTCAGTCAGCTCACTCGACATCCACATGTATGTCCATATAGTCATAGTTCAGTCAGCTCACTCAACATGCACATGTCCGTATAGTCATAGTTCAGTCAGCTCACTCAACATTCACATGTATGTCCATGTAGTCATAGTTCAGTCAGCTCACTCAACATTCACACATATAGTCATAGTTCAGTAAGCTCTCAACATTCACATGTCCATATAGTCCTAGTTCAGTCAGCTCACTCAACATTCACATGTATGTCCATATAGTCATAGTTCAGTCAGCTCACTCAACATTCACATGTATGTCCATATATTCATAGTTCAGTCAGCTCACTCAAAACTCACATATAGTTCAGTAAGCTCTCTCAACATTCACATTTCCATATAGTCCCTAGTTCAGTAAGCTCACTCAACATTCACATGTATGTCCATATAGTCCCTAGTTCAGTAAGCTCACTCAACATTCACATTTATGTCCATATAGTCATAGTTCAGTCAGCTCACTTAACATTCAGTATGTCCATATAGTCATAGTTCAGTCAGCCAACATTCACATGTATGTCCATATAGTCATAGTTCAGTCAGCTCACTCAACATTCACATGTATGTCCACATAGTCGTAGTTCAGTCAGCCAACATTCACATGTATGTCCATATAGTCATAGTTCAGTCAGCTCTCTCAACACTCACATATAGTTCAGTAAGCTCTCTCAACATTCACATTTCCATATAGTCCCTAGTTCAGTTAGCTCACTCAACATTCACATGTATGTCCATATAGTCCCTAGTTCAGTAAGCTCACTCAGCATTCACATGTATGTCCATATAGTCATAGTTCAGTCAGCTCACTCGACATTCACATGTATGTCCATATAGTCCTAGTTCAGTCAGCTCACTCAACATCCACATGTATGTCCATATAGTCCTAGTTCAGTCAGCTCCCTCAACATCCACATGTATGTTCATATAGTCATAGTTCAGTCAGCTCACTCAACATTCACATGTATGTCCATATAGTCATAGTTCAGTCAGCTCACTCAACATTCACATGTATGTCCATATAGTCATAGTTCAGTCAGTTCACTCAACATTCACATGTCCATATAGTCCCTAGTTAAGTAAGCTCGCTCAACATTCACATGTATCGGTAAGCTCACTTAACATTCACATGTACGTCCATATAGTCATAGTTCAGTCAGCTCACTCAACATTCACATGTATGTCCATATAGTCGTAGTTCAGTCAGCTCACTCAACATCCACATGTATGTCCATATAGTCCTAGTTCAGTCAGCTCCCTCAACATCCACATGTATGTTCATATAGTCATAGTTCAGTCAGCTCACTCAACATTCACATGTATGTCCATATAGTCATAGTTCAGTCAGCTCCCTCAACATTCACATGTATGTCCATATAGTCATAGTTCAGTCAGCTCACTCAACATTCACATGTCCATATAGACCCTAGTTAAGTAAGCTCGCTCAACATTCACATGTATCGGTAAGCTCACTCAACATTCACATGTACGTCCATATAGTCATAGTTCAGTCAGCTCACTCAACATTCACATGTATGTCCATATAGTCGTAGTTCAGTCAGCTCACTCAACATTCACATGTATGTCCATATAGTCCTAGTTCAGTCAGCTGTCTCAACATTCACATGTATGTCCATATAGTCATAGTTCAGTCAGCTCACTCAACATTCACATGTATGTCCATATAGTCCTAGTTCAGTCAGCTCACTCAACATCCACGTGTATGTCCATATAGTCGTAGTTCAGTCAGCTCCCTCAACATTCACATGTATGTCCATATAGTCCTAGTTCAGTCAGCTGTCTCAACATTCACATGTATGTCCATATAGTCATAGTTCAGTATTCTCACTCAACATTCACATGTATGTCGGTACAGTCCTAGTTCAATAAGCTCACTCAACATTCACATGTATGTGCATATAGTCCTAGTTCAGTCAGCTCACTCAACGTTCACATGTATGTCCATATAGTCATAGTTCAGTCAGCTCACTCAACAGTCACATGTATGTCCATATAGTCCTAGTTCAGTCAGCTGTCTCAACATTCACATGTATGTCCATATAGTCATAGTTCAGTATTCTCACTCAACGCTCACATGTATGTCCGTACAGTCATAGGTCAGTCAACTCACTCAACATTCACATGTCCATATAGTCATAGTTCAGTCAGCTCACTCAACATCCACAGGTATGTCCATACAGTCATAGTTCAGTCAGCTCACTCAACAGTCACATGTGTGTCTATATAGTCATAGTTCAGTCAGCTCACTCAACATCCACATGTATGTCCATACAGTCCTAGTTCAGTCAGCTCACTCAACATTCACATATGTCCATATAGTCCTAGTTCAGTCCGCTGTCTCAACATTCACATGTATGTCCATATAGTCATAGTTCAGTCTCCTCACTCAACATCCACATGTATGTCCATATAGTCATAGTTCAGTCTCCTCACTCAACCACTCAACATTCACATATGTCCATATAGTCATGTCCATATAGTCCTAGTTCAGTCAGCTCTCTCAACATTCTCATATGTCCATATAGTCATAGTTCAGTCTGCTCACTCAACATCCACATATGTCCATATAGTCCTAGTTCAGTCGGCTCACTCAACATTCATATATGTCCATATAGTCCTAGTTCAGTCAGCTCTCTCAACATTCACATATGTCCATATAGTCCTAGTTCAGTCAGCTCTCTCAACATTCACATATGTTCATATAGTCATAGTTCAGTCAGCTCACTCAACATTCATATAATGTCCATATAGTCCTAGTTCAGTCAGCTCTCTCAACATCCACATATATGTCCATATAGTCCTAGTTCAGTCAGCTCACTCAACATTCATATATGTCCATATAGTCCTAGTTCAGTCAGCTCTCTCAACATTCACATATGTCCATATAGTCCTAGTTCAGTCAGCTCCCTCAACATTCACATATGTCCATATAGTCATAGTTCAGTCAGCTCAATCAACATTCACATGTATGTCCATATAGTCCTAGTTCAGTCATCATATGTCCATATAGTCCTAGTTCAGTCAGCTGTCTCAACATTCACATGAATGTCCATATAGTCCTAGTTCAGTCAGCTGTCTCAACATTCACATGTATGTCCATATAGTCATGGTTCAGTCAGCTCACTCAACATTCACATATGTCCATATAGTCATGGTTCAGTCAGCTCACTCAACATTTGTCCATATAGTCATGGTTCAGTCAGCTCACTCAACATTCACATATGTCCATATAGTCATGGTTCAGACAGCTCACTCAACATTCACATGTATGTCCATATAGTCATAGTTCAGTCATAGTCTTGTTCACTAAGTTCTCTCAACATTCACGGTGTCAATATAGTTGTAGTTCAGTCCGCTCACTCAACATTCACATGTATGTCCATATAGTCATAATTCAGTCAGCTCACTCAACATTCACATGTATGTCCATATAGTCATAATTCAGTCAGCTCACTAAACATTCACATGTATGTCCATATAGTCATAGTTCAGTCAGCTCACTCAAAACTCACATATAGTTCAGTAAGCTCTCTAAACATTCACATTTCTATATAGTCCCTAGTTCAGTAAGCTCACTCAACATTCACATGTATGTCCATATAGTCCCTAGTTCAGTAAGCTCACTCAACATTCACATTTATGTCCATATAGTCATAGTTCAGTCAGCTCACTTAACATTCAGTATGTCCATATAGTCATAGTTCAGTCAGCCATCATTCACATGTATGTCCATATAGTCATAGTTCAGTCAGCTCACTCAACATTCACATGTATGTCCACATAGTCGTAGTTCAGTCAGCCAACATTCACATGTATGTCCATATAGTCATAGTTCAGTCAGCTCTCTCAACACTCACATATAGTTCAGTAAGCTCTCTCAACATTCACATTTCCATATAGTCCCTAGTTCAGTAAGCTCACTCAACATTCACATGTATGTCCATATAGTCCCTAGTTCAGTAAGCTCACTCAGCATTCACATGTATGTCCATATAGTCATAGTTCAGTCAGCTCACTCGACATTCACATGTATGTCCATATAGTCCTAGTTCAGTCAGCTCACTCAACATCCACATGTATGTTCATATAGTCATAGTTCAGTCAGCTCACTCAACATTCACATGTATGTCCATATAGTCATAGTTCAGTCAGCTCCCTCAACATTCACATGTATGTCCATATAGTCATAGTTCAGTCAGCTCACTCAACATTCACATGTCCATATAGTCCCTAGTTAAGTAAGCTCGCTCAACATTCACATGTATCGGTAAGCTCACTCAACATTCACATGTACGTCCATATAGTCATAGTTCAGTCAGCTCACTCAACATTCACATGTATGTCCACATAGTCGTAGTTCAGTCAGCTCACTCAACATTCACATGTATGTCCATATAGTCCTAGTTCAGTCAGCTGTCTCAACATTCACATGTATGTCCATATAGTCATAGTTCAGTCAGCTGTCTCAACATTCACATGTATGTCCATATAGTCATAGTTCAGTCAGCTCACTCAACATTCACATGTATGTCCATATAGTCCTAGTTCAGTCAGCTCACTCAACATCCACATGTTTGTCCATATAGTCCTAGTTCAGTCAGCTCCCTCAACATCCACATGTATGTTCATATAGTCATAGTTCAGTCAGCTCACTCAACATTCACATGTATGTCCATATAGTCATAGTTCAGTCAGCTCCCTCAACATTCACATGTATGTCCATATAGTCGTAGTTCAGTCAGCTCACTCAACATTCACATGTATGTCCATATAGTCCTAGTTCAGTCAGCTGTCTCAACATTCACATGTATGTCCATATAGTCATAGTTCAGTCAGCTCACTCAACATTCACATGTATGTCCATATAGTCGTAGTTCAGTCAGCTCACTCAACATCCACGTGTATGTCCATATAGTCGTAGTTCAGTCAGCTCCCTCAACATTCACATGTATGTCCATATAGTCCTAGTTCAGTCAGCTGTCTCAACATTCACATGTATGTCCATATAGTCATAGTTCAGTATTCTCACTCAACATTCACATGTATGTCATTACAGTCATAGTTCAATAAGCTCACTCAACATTCACATGTATGTCCATATAGTCCTAGTTCAGTCAGCTCACTCAACATTCACATGTATGTCCATATAGTCATAGTTCAGTCAGCTCACTCAACAGTCACATGTATGTCCATATAGTCCTAGTTCAGTCAGCTGTCTCAACATTCACATGTATGTCCATATAGTCATAGTTCAGTATTCTCACTCACCGCTCACATGTATGTCCGTACAGTCATAGTTCAGTCAACTCACTCAACATTCACATGTCCATATAGTCATAGTTCAGTCAGCTCACTCAACATCCACAGGTATGTCCATACAGTCATAGTTCAGTCAGCTCACTCAACAGTCACATGTGTGTCTATATAGTCATAGTTCAGTCAGCTCACTCAACATCCACATGTATGTCCATACAGTCATAGTTCAGTCAGCTCACTCAACATTCACATATGTCCATATAGTCCTAGTTCAGTCCGCTGTCTCAACATTCACATGTATGTCCATATAGTCATAGTTCAGTCTCCTCACTCAACATCCACATGTATGTCCATATAGTCATAGTTCAGTCTCCTCACTCAACCACTCAACATTCACATATGTCCATATAGTCCTAGTTCAGTCAGCTCTCTCAACATTCTCATATGTCCATATAGTCCTAGTTCAGTCAGCTCTCTCAACATTCACATATGTCCATATAGTCCTAGTTCAGTCAGCTCTCTCAACATTCACATATGTTCATATAGTCATAGTTCAGTCAGCTAACTCAACATTCATATATGTCCATATAGTCCTAGTTCAGTCAGCTCTCTCAACATTGACATATGTCCATATAGTCCTAGTTCAGTCAGCTCTCTCAACATCCACATATATGTCCATATAGTCCTAGTTCAGTCAGCTCACTCAACATTCATATATGTCCATATAGTCCTAGTTCAGTCAGCTCTCTCAACATTCACATATGTCCATATAGTCCTAGTTCAGTCAGCTCCCTCAACATTCACATATGTCCATATAGTCATAGTTCAGTCAGCTCAATCAACATTCACATGTATGTCCATATAGTCCTAGTTCAGTCATCATATGTCCATATAGTCCTAGTTCAGTCAGCTGTCTCAACATTCACATTTATGTCCATATAGTCCTAGTTCAGTCAGCTGTCTCAACATTCACATGTATGTCCATATAGTCATGGTTCAGTCAGCTCACTCAACATTCACATATGTCCATATAGTCATGGTTCAGTCAGCTCACTCAACATTTGTCCATAGAGTCATGGTTCAGTCAGCTCACTCAACATTCACATATGTCCATATAGTCATGGTTCAGTCAGCTCACTCAACATTCACATGTATGTCCATATAGTCATAGTTCAGTCATAGTCTTGTTCACTAAGTTCTCTCAACATTCACGGTGTCAATATAGTTGTAGTTCAGTCCGCTCACTCAACATTCACATGTATGTCCATATAGTCATAATTCCGTCAGCTCACTCAACATTCACATGTATGTCCATATAGTCATAGTTCAGTCATAGTCTTGTTCACTAAGTTCTCTCAACATTCACGGTGTCAATATAGTTGTAGTTCAGTCCGCTCACTCAACATTCACATGTATGTCCATATAGTCATAATTCAGTCAGCTCACTCAACATTCACATGTATGTCCATATAGTCATAATTCAGTCAGCTCACTCAACATTCACATGTATGTCAATACAGTTGTAGTTCAGTCATAGTCTTAGTTCAGTCAGCTCTCTCAACGTTCACGGTGTCAATATAGTTGTAGTTCAGTCAACTCATTTAACATCCAAATGTTTGTCCATGTAGTGATAGTTCAGTCAGCTCTCTCAATATATCACATGTATGTCAATACAGTTGTAGTTTAGGATGCTCACCCAACATTCACATGCATGTCCATATTGTCATAGTTCAATCAACTCACTCAACTGTCAATACAGTCATAGTTCTGTCAGCTCAAACAACATTCACTGTATGTCCATAATAATTATTATTGTCATAATTCTGTCAAGTTTCTGAACATTTTTACTCTTTTACTATTAGTCTTACCTTTTACCGATTCTTAACCCACTAAGCATGCCTATAATAGTCTTTGCGTCCATTGTCCGGCTGCTGATCCATCATTTCCCCCAAAACATCCCTTTGTCACATCAATGGAATGGTCTTAATTCAAAGAAAGAACAGTCCATTACATATATGTAGCAGTTTAAGGGTTAAATGCTTTGTATAAAAGGAAGAGAGAGAAAACAGTGATTGGTAGCACACTTGCTTTTTCCCAATGTTACCGGTTTTCTATTTGGTGATACTGTACTGTGGCAGTCCACTTGAACATGTCGGGTTTTTTCTCCTGGTTCTTTTTTTCCCTTCCACATGAAGACCAAGCTGAAGCTGTCATCCGTACCATCGAGAGTGATGTGTATAAGCTGTGTATTTAGGTAATCAATGTAAAACAAATGAAGTTTATACTATTTTCAAACAGGAGGGTTGGGTTGGGCTTGGCTGGACTGAGTTTTGTTTGTTGTCAAACTTGTCTGCGTTATTAAACACTCAAATCAAAATTGCCATTACCATATGTGTTGTGTCCCTGAGCAAAACACTTTATCTGCATTGCTTGGTAGGAAGACACTGAGAGTGTTAAATAAGTTCTGAGAGCTTTCGTCACAATCAATGTAAAATAAACAAGTTCAAATTAAATCAAATTTGGTGGACATCAGAACCTGTTTAATAAAGTTATTTCTTGCAAGCTGAAATTCACTTATTTTGACATAATCCAAGGGCAATTATTCTGTGTCAATTTTGCATCAAGACAAAACGGTTATATGGCGCTAACAGGAACGAATATTCCAGGCACACCCTCAATTTACACGAGATGAAAACATGCAGAATGGGTCTAGAACTTTCACGCCTACAAAACTGCAGAGTTGCTGCAAATTCTGCTGTAAACCCTCCATTTTACGCTGCAGCCACTCATCGTTTTCTACCGTCATTCAAGTAGCACCTGAAACAATACACGGACGATGATGAAGACCTTTAATGAACATAACAAAACATGACAAAATGAAAATTAATTTGGGGGAATTTTACCCCTATGGACTGCTTTGTCATTTTTTTTATAGATCAACTTGTCCGAGATCTTATTGAGACAAACATATAAATCAACTTTGGTGAAAGCAGAAAGCCAAACCTCGTCGTGTAAAAAATTTGAACTAGAACTATCACTGAAGGTGCCATTACTCTGTTGTGTCTAATCAGATATCGCAAGTATTTTACTTTGTACAAGCTTTTATTTATATAAACATTTTGACCCAGTTTAGTAAAGTATGTATGAAAGTTGAAGGCCCTAGTGTGTTCACAAGGCAAAATGTACTAGTTTAAAAAATAAATTCAAGTGCCATTGAACTGAATTGGGGTTTTATGGCACACCCAACTCAAAAAGGTTATATTAGTTGTTTTACCCCTATGGACTGCTTTCTGTCATTTTTTTTATAGATCAACTTGTCCCGAGATCTTATTGAGACAAACATATAAATCAACTTTGGTGAAAGCAGAAAGCCAAACCTCATCGTGTAAACAATTTGAACTAGAACTATCACTGAAGGTTTGAGAAAAAATGTGTTTACAGGTCATTATACAATATTAGAGTGGACAAATCTAAGTCAATCAAAGGGCCATAATTCTAAAATAAATTAGGCAATCAATGATGGATGATGTCCAAGGACATAAGGTCATCAGTTGTTATGTGTCTATTAAGTTTGGGAACAATCAATTTGAGAATGCGAAAAAATGTATTAACAGGTCATTATACAATATTAGAGTGGAAAATTCTAAGTCAAACAAAGGGCCATAATTCTAAAATAAATTAGGCAATCAATGATGCGTGATGTACAGGGACATAAGTTCATCTGTTGTTATGTGTACATGAAGTATTAAAAATGTGTTACGCGACGCAACAAAAATGTGTGACGGGACGGGACGTTGGGGACGCGATTCCTATATTCATTTTGTAAAAGCTGGGGTATAAATACCCCTATTTTGTCATAAGCAAGGGCAATAACTCTGTAACGGTCAATCTTGCGCAATGTCCAACTCATCCAAGATTTTATTGAAACCTTCCAATAAAATTTGGTGAAAAATCAGAAGCCTTTTACTCAAGTTTTCAAACAAACTGGAATGGTCTATTAGTTTAAATATTTCAGGTGCCATTACTCTGTTGTGTCTAATCAGATATCGCAAGTTTTTGACTTTGTACAAGCTTTTATTTATATAAACATTTTGACCCAGTTTAGTAAAAGTATGTATGAAAGTTGAAGGTCCTAATGTGTTCACAAGGCAAAATGTACTAGTTTAAAAAATAAATTCAAGTGCCATTGAACTGAATTGTGTTTTTATGGCACACCCAACTCAAAAAGGTTATATAGCGCCAACAGGAATAAACATGCCTGACCCACTTTCCAATTAAATCTTGACAAATATAAGCAGAATTGGCCTTCAACCTACATATAGGGAGGATTTCTTTAACTAGATAATTATGTATATACGCCCAAGGGAATTTTATCCCCAAATTTATGTAAAAAATAACTATGTTACGCCGGCCAAGTTGTCGGAACAAAAACATTTATTTGTATGAACTAACAATGTTCAATTTACGTTACAGAGGGTGGCTAAAAATCAATCGTAATCACAATGTTAAAAAAAAATCACATTTTATGTTTCCTGATATGTTACAATTATAGCGAAATTGTTTTCCACTGCTGGACTGTAAACGTACTTCTTAACATTCTCCTGTGATAAATTGCGTTCCTACCCACCTTGCTGACATTACTTTATCCTAGCTATATCTGAACATTTGATCGTTTTTAAATTTCAGGGTTTTTCTTCTTTAAATTTCTCGACTTCATTGATTCAGCTGGCTATGTCTAGTTATGCTGGATAAAGGTATTTTGTTGCCAGTTTTATACTACGCTTATTTCTACAACTTGAAACATTCAGATATTTTCCTTTAGTTCGAGGAATAATATCCTGAGCTAACGCCACCCTTCCCTAATTAGTAATATCAGAAGACCTTTTGATACTTCGACACTTTCACACGTTCAACAACACTGAATAAATACTCTTCATCAACGGTTTATTGTTGCTACCGTTTTTCATTATAATCTCGTAATCGTTGGTTTAGTGGATTGTCCGGAGATTTCATCCAATCCTTTTTTAGTATTTGTTTAAGTTGAGATAGTCTCATGTTAGGATTATCCTTCTTCAGTATAGGGAGATTTTCTTCCTCAAACTTTAGGTAAGCTGCTTTCATCCTCTTTTCTGGATGTTTTTCTGCCTCTGGTTCACCGACGCTGTAAAATAACCGCCAGAAATGGGTCAAATATACAGCAGTAATGGGTCAAATATACGGCAGAAATGGGTCAAATATACACTGGTAATGTGTCAAATATACACCAGCCAGTGATGTGTCAAATATACACCAGCCAGTAATGTGTCAAATATACATCAGAAATGGGCCAAATATACACCAGTAATGGGTCAAATATACCGCAGTAATGGGTCAAATATACAGCAGTAATGGGTCAAATATATGGTAGAAATGGGTCAAATATACGGCAGAAATGGCTCAAATCTAGAATGAGTCAAACATACTGCAGTAATGGGTCAAATGGATCAAATATGCGAGAGAAATGGGCCAAATATACACTGGTAATGTGTCAAATATACATCAGCCAGTAATACTAATACTAATAGGTCAAATACACAGCAGTAATGGGTAAAATATATATCAGAAATGGACCAAATATACACCAGTAATGGGTCAAATATACCGCAGTAATGGGTCAAATAAACAGCAATAATGGGTCAAATATACCACAGTAATGGGTCAAATATAGACCAGTAATGTGTCAAATATACACCAGTAATGGGTCAAATATATGGAAGAAATGGGTCAAATATATGACAGAAATGGGCCAAATATACACCAGTAATGGTTCAAATATACACCAGTTATGGTTCAAATATACACCAGTAATAGGTCAAATATACAGCAGTAACGGGTCAAATATACCGCAGTAATGGGTCAAATATACACCAGTAATGGGTCAAATATACACCAGTAATGAGTCAAATTTACACTGGTAATGAGTCAATTTTTTATCAGAAATATGTCAAATATACACCAGTAATGGATCAAATTTACAATATACACCAGTTATGAATCAAATTTACACCGGTAATGTCTCAATTTTTATCAGAAATGGGTCAAATTTAATGTGTCAAATTTTCATCAGAAATGGGTCAAATATACAGCAGTGATCAGTGATTCATTTTGCTCTGCGTCCCGCGTCCTATACGCACGTTTTTTTCTGAGGACGCATCATTCTTAAACATGTGCGTCCTACGGATGCGCATTGCTAAAAAATTCCAAATTTCTAATTTTACAGGTTGGTAAATAAACGATTTCGATGCGCGGCGATAACAAATATAACTCAACACCGGTTTGTAAAGTAGAACGCACTATCACCGGTCACATGAATATCGTCGCACTGACAATGTAGTGCGCGTATTCTGATTTTGAGTAAAATATATTTCTCATCCAAGCGGTAATGGCGTTTTATTAACTGTTGGTGTTCGCTTGTAAGGAAGTCCCGGATGATAACAAAATATGCCACAAACAAAAAATGCCATCAAAAAAAGTTATCAAAATTGACCCACAACAGTTTAAATTAACATCCTTTATGAGAACTATCTCGGCTGAAGAACCAAAAAATAATAATCCAAGCGTAGACTCAAACAATAACGATGAGTCTGAAGGTAATTTTGAAAAGAAAAAAGATCGCAAATTTCTGATCAAGTGGCTTGGGCTCGACTATTGGTTACGCTATGTACCCAAAGAAAAGGGCGCTGAAGACTTCATGTTCTGTTCAGTTTGTACTGACAATAACAAGGTAAATGGTATGACAAAGTTAGCAAAAAGTCAAAACTTTCAGCACTCAACTCTTACATGCTATTTCTGTTCTTAACTTACATTGTTTTTAGTTTGGACCCATTGTTTCAAAATATGAGTCCCAGGGACTCATTAATGCAGATTTCAAAATGAATCACTGGTGATGGGTCAAATATACGGCAGTAATGGGTCAAATATATGGCAGAAATGGGTAAAAAATACAGCATTAATGGGTCAAATATACACTGGTAATGTGTCAATTTTATATCAGAAACGGGTCAAATAAACACCAGTAATGAGTTAAATATACCGAAGTAATGGGTCAAATATACATTAGTAATGGGTCAAATATACACCAGTAATGGGTCAAATATATACCAGTAATGAATCAAATATATACCGGTAGTTGATCAACTATACACCATTAAAAAAATATATATACCAAGATACCAAGTGTGGGTAAAATATATGCTAGTAATGGTGAAATATTGCAAACAAAGCAATAAATGTTACTGGTGAAAAGGTGTACATACATTAATTACATATTGAATTTTAGGTAAAGGTTGTTGGCCATCCTTTTTTTTTATGGTGTACTAGAAACTAAGTAAATTGATTTTAAACATATGTGGGACATTTTTCAATAGAAACTTAAGAAAAACTCATTTAAAAACACTGTTATACACAGACTTAATATAAAAGGTGGCCAAAGAACTTCAAGAAAGAACAAATGATTATAAATGGATGCCTGCAGAAGACACATCAACGCATCTTATTTGCCATGATATGACTCTATAATACAACAGTATAAAATGTTTGTGATGTAAC